>JAESVK010069904.1:0-37375 GCA_017140935.1 Hamamelis virginiana
GCGGTTGTATTCAAAAATTATTTTTAATTTTCTTTTTGCTTCTCTTATAGAATGATTGAGTTTTTAGAAGGTTAGTCAATTGTATTTGAGATTTTAGAACGATAGTAGATTAAATGATGAATTTGGTTCATAAGGTTTGGTTTTAGTGATTGCCGCGCATCGCGCGGGATGGCTACTAGTATACTAAATACCATTTAGTATACTAAATATTGAGTATCTAGCTAGCATACTAGTATTGACCCGGTATCTAGCATACTCAAAACAAAAAACACATAAACTCAATGTTTATGTGTATAAACTCAATGTTTACACCCTATTCAATACTCAATGTTTACACCTTATATACCCAGTATTTAGCATCGGTATCTAGCATACTCAAAACACATAAATAAACTCAATTTATAACACTAACCATGCAAGACTCATGAACACTAAAATTTATATACTAATCAATTGAAACCCTCATGCAATAACAACTAATCTTTTACTCCTAACCTATGAATACTCAACCTAGACATCCATTCCTAGCATAGTATAAGCATGGAAGAAGAATGAAAAAGAAGAAAAAGAGGAAGAAGAAGGAATATGCAGATTTTAACTATGTTATGCAACTTATCAAGGCAAACATCATGGTGGGGTAAGTTTACCTCTTTGCTTTCTTCTTCCTTGCTTCTAGTTCTCTTCCTCAACCTCCAATGGCTGCCTAATTCGTAGCTAGGGTTTAGTGGCTGCTACAAGTGTGCCCAAGTCTCTCAAACTCAAGTTAGCTCTCCTAAAACTAATTCCTAAGTGATGTATATATAGAAAAGCTTTATATTGATCAACGGTCCACATTAAAACCCTAGGGAATGATCCAAAGGCCCTAAATAAGTCATAGGGTTAATACTAGAATACTCAATAAACATTGAGTTTATACTCAAAACACAAAACACATAAACAAACATAACATTGAAGGTTTCAACCGACCTAGTATTGACTCGCGCGATGCGCAGCAACCACAAATAGAATTATGAATAGTAAACTAATTAGCAAAGCAAAAATATGAAAAGAAAATAATATATGTTTATTCTTTATCAAAGTACGGTACATAAAAATCAAATTCATTTTAGTATAAAAACTTATGAAATTAATAAAGATTCATTAAATATTAACGTGAGGAAGGAATCCTATGAAATAAGGCACAACTAATTCAACTCTTCTTCAATTGCTTGCCCGCAATATTTGCCATATATCTGTAAAAAAAAGAAAATTACAATTTTTAAATAAGTCATACATAATAATGAGGAAAAATAAATTTATTTATATTTATTTCATTGTATATTAAAAATCAAATACCTTGTGATTTTCATGCACATTGACATGTACTTTTTTTTATGGTCGTGTTTACGACGCCTATAGAACTGCATATTAGAGTGTCAATTTATCAAGCAATTAATATGATAAACTAATAATAGATGTTAGAAAATATTTTCAAAATGTTACCTTCTTGATGTATGAGTACTCTTTATTTTTTTTTTTCTTCAAAACATGCATTATGAACACGTTTTTTTCTTCAATACACACGTTTTTCTTCGAAACAACTGTTGCTCTCACTGTATTTTTTTTCCTATGAAAAAATAAACAATTTTCAATCATGCATTATATCAATATGGTTATTATATATGAATTTCAATCTATATATATCTGCACTTACTGTTCCGCAATTATTTTTTCAAATTCACGGTTGATTAATTTATTCAGTTGTATCTTATCAGCGTTTATTGCGCACTTCCACCTTGGACTGAAAATTTTAAAATGTCTAACCTGAATATTCAAAACATAAATATATATTAGCGACATGTTAAATGTGTAACAATTATATTCTGATTGTATGGATCCTATGTATACCTTATTATCAGCAACAATTTGTTCAGGCTAAGGTTTCTGATCCTCAAACTTATCCCAAAGAACATGGCGGGAAATATTTTTGCCCACTCCTGTAATATTTATGTTCTTGAATTGTAAAATAGACATTATGATTTGCATACCATTCTAAACGCAATCCGATAGATAAATACAACATGTGGTAGCAAAAAACATATCAAATATACTTAATCATCATATTTTTCAATTTTTTTTCTAACACATGGTATTATAGAACTTCATTTCCCAAATATGACATAAATCACACGAGTTTAAAATGAATATAATAAAGATTTCATAGAACTGCATAATATAAAATAAACACAATAAAGACAAAAGAAATAATATTGTTAATGTTTAAGTGAAAAAAAAAAACTTTAAATTGTATATAAACAGTATAAAATAAGATGCTCAAATGTGGGAATTGCCATATGCTAGCCCGGATCGTTTCATTCATATATAATCTACAAAAATAAATTTGAGTTAGCAATAATGTTTATAATATGCCAATGTGGAATTAGTCGTGCTTTATTTATTTTTTACTTTAAATCTCAGGACTTTCAGTTTTTATTTTTATTTTTTACAGATTTATGGCAAATATTGTGGGCATGCAATTAGAGAAGAGTTGAATTAGTCGTGCTTTATTTCATACATAGGATTCGTTCCTCACATTAATTTTTAATGAATCTTTTTAAATTTCATAAATTTTTACGCTAAATTTAATTTAATTTTTATGTACCGTACTTCGACAAAGAGTAAATATTATTTTCCTTTCATTTTGTTACCGTGCTAATAAATTACTGTTCATAATTCTATTTGTGGTTGCCGCGCATCGCGCGGGTCAATAGTAGAATATTAAATACCATTTAGTATACTAAACACCCTATTCAATACTCAAAACACATAAATAAACTCAAAACATTGAGTTTATACTCAAAAACATTGAGTATACTAAACATTGAGTTTAGTATTGACCCTAGGGTGTAAACATTGAGTATAAACTCAGTGTTTTTAAGTACTAGAATACTAGAATACTAAATAAACATTGAGCATCGGTAAGTCATAGGGTTAATACTAAACAGTTTATAGGGTTAATACTAGAATAGTTTATAGGATCCAAAGGCCCTAAATAAGTCATAGGGTTAATACTAGAATAGTTTATAGGGTTAATACTAGAATAGCTTTTAGGGTTAATACACTGGGTATATAGGGTGTAAACATTGAGTTTATACTCAAAAACATTTTCACCGCGCGGGTCAATACTCAATGTTTACACCCTATATATGCTAAATACCATTTAGTATACTAAACACCCTATTCAATACTAGAGTACTCAATGTTTACACCCTATTTAGAATACTCAATACTAGTAGCCATCGCGCGGGATGGCTATTAGTATTCTATATATATATATATATATATATATATATATATATATATATATGCGATAGGTTCCTCTTACACCCTATTTTGACACCTATATTTACACCCCATTTTCAAATATCATTGTAGGTCGAATATTTTGAGAAACCGACCGTTGGATTAGATACTTATCTTATGTTTGTCGTGTATGAAAAATATCGGAGTGATCCAACGGTTAGTTTTTGAAAAATATCATTTTGAAGAACTATTATTTTTTTATTAATTAAAATCATAACAATTTTTTATAGTGACATTTTTTAAAATCTAACCGTTGGATCTTTATGATTTTTGGTATACATGATATGCATAAGAAATGTATTGAATCCAACGGTCGATTCGACAAAATATTTATCATAGATAGTGTTTTGAAAACGAGGTGTAAACGTAGGTGTCAAAATATGATGTAAGGGGAACGGGACCCTATATATATATATATATATATATATATATATATATATATATATAGAGAGAGAGAGAGAGAGAGAGAGAGAGAGAGAGAGAGAGAGAGATGATCAAGCAGCAAATTAAGAACATTAAAAGTAGAACAGTCAATGAATCAAATCTTTTTATGTATAAATTCCAATGTACCTTGGTTAATGAATATGAATATTCTAACAAATGACACGTGGTCGGAAAAAATGCTGGTTAAAAAAATTGATTTTTTAAAAAATGGAACCAGCCACTAGTAATCACATTTGCAGTTGGTTCCAAATTGGTAGCCACTAATAAATACTTAAGTGGTTGGTGATTAGTTATTATATTTGTAATGAATATGGGCAGGGGCGGAACCAAGGCATAGGGAAGGGGGGCCATGGCCCCCCTGACTTTTCAATTATCTATTATATATATATATATGGTATGTGCATCCTTGTAGATTTATATGCTTGGGAAGGGTTGGGTTGGCCCCCCTGACTTTTGTGTGTGCATATATGGGGCTCTTAATTTCAGATGCTTTCTCGTAGAGCCATTTGCGTTGTATAGTTTGGAAAATTGACCGTTAGATTAGATACCCTAGCCTTATCATGTATGTCATGCCTGCCAAATATCACTGTGACTTTTTTGTTCTTTAAATTGTTATTATTTTTCCATAGTCTGTTTTCTCATAAAACAACTGTTGGATCACTGTGATTTTTAGCAGGAATAACATACATGATAGGAGTATCTAATCCAACGGTCAACATGATAGGGATATCAAATCCAACGGTCAAGTTTCCAAAATATTCTCTACAAGTGGCTCTACAAGAGGGCATCTGAAATTAGTAGCTCTGTGTATATATATTATTGTATGGTAAACTGAAGACAGACCACTCTTGTAATTTAAATATTATATTATACAGTCTTGATCTAGTCAGCGTATATATATGCTTACATAAGTCATGTTAGCATGAAAGTCATACGTAATTGTGTGTTGCATATTTTGAACAACTAACCGTTGGATTAGATGTTGTACTTATTGATGTAGTGCATGCTAAAAATCACGGTAATCCAATGTTAGAATTTCAAAATATAGTTATGAAAAATTGTGACCACTAGAAACTGTCACATGCAGTTTTTCTCAGTGACATTTCCGAGAAACCAACCGTTGGATTTCTGTGATTTTATGCATACATGGCATTCATAAGTACAATATATAATCCAATATTTTCAAAATATGCATCTCAAAATTATCTATGGCATTCATGTTCATATAAGCATATGGAATTATGATATCACTCAACGCAACGTAGGATTGCATCTGCGAATATGGAATTATGATGTCAATCAACGCAATGAAATTCAACGAACTTATATTAAGTGTGGTGTATGCCAACCTATGCTTTGGCCCCCCTTAAGATAAAATCTTGGTTCCGCCCTTGAATATAGGTATTCTATTAAATGACACGTGTTGAAAAAAATTGGGTTAAAATTGATTTTTACAAAAATGGGGCCAGCCACTTGTAATCACATTTACGGTTGGTCCTTATTAGTGTGAAGTACCAGCCACTATATAGAAGCAGCAGTTGAATCATTACCCACATCGACGCGCCTCGTTGGCAGTGCACAGAGGACTGTCGGGGAGTGCTTTCCGTTCGATAAACAATGGCCATTTGATGAGCTTCGTTTGGGGATTGAGGGAGTCGCTTTTTTAGCGAGTCGCTCACTGTAACCGGCCAGCTTATATATATATATATAGAGAGAGAGAGAGAGAGAGAGAGAGAGGAGATGATCAAGCAGCGAATTAAGAATATTAAAAGTAGAACACTCAATGAATCAAATCTTTTTATGTATAAATTCCAATATACCTTGGTTAACCGACACTTCTTCTATAGTGAATGGCTTTCTAGGAAAGTCGCCAAAATACCTTGATGATCGAATTGATTAATTTGTAGTCTCAAGATAATTTCTGATTGGATTGAGACGAAAATAATTAAGAATATCTCTCATCTGGTCTAATTCATTTGTAGTTAAATCCATTTAGATTTTTTTTTTTTTACCTGGTAAGTTTGATATTTGATTAAATATCTTTTTTGAATTTAAACCGATCCTACACTTAAGACTTTCAACTTTTTTGTTAATTTTCTTATTAATTCTCCAAATTTATTATCTTTAAAAGAATTATATTGAAACTGGGCATCTTGTCCTTCTTAAAGGTTACTTAAGTCTTCTGAATATATAGCATTGCTCATGCTTACAAATACTTGTTCAATCTGTTAAGACATTATTTTCTTTGAGACTCCATGAAGAAAAACAGGGGAGAATACAGGAGAGGGAGAGAGAGAGAGAATGAGTTTCATTGAATTACAAATGATTACAAGAGCCTTATTAATTTATAGATGATTACAAGTAGGTTTAACTTATCAAAACAAACGTAACTAATCTTAACCAAAGCTTTTACAGTCCTAACAAAATCACAGCTAATCTTCAATCAGGTATTAGATTCTTCGACACTCCAAAGGGCTAGGCTTCCTAGTCTTAAAAGTTATTTCAGGAAAAAGAAAAGTGTTCGGTGAACTCTTCAAAATATACTTTTATGAAAAGTCAGTTATTTGGAAATTAGAGAAATTAGAAAATTTTATTTTTGAAAAGTCACTTTTGTAGGAAGCATAACTTCCACACTTTTTGATATAGTCTTGCCAAATATATATTTTTTTTCTTAAATAACTTTTTAAAAAGTTCATTCTAAGAACTATTTTTTTCAAAAATGATTTTAATTTATAGAAAGTTACGCCAAATGCTACATTAGTTTCATATAGGATGGAAGTCATTTTTTACCATTTATCTTATGTGAACCAAACGTTTTTATCATCTAACAAAATAAAAATATTATTTTTAAGGAAAAATGATCAAAAGGACCTTAAATATGATCTTATTTATCGAGTAGTCCAACCAATAAAATGTTATACCAATAGCCCTCTGCAGGTCAAATATAAAGTCAACTAGGATATTACATTATCTATTATACCCCCTTCTTTAATTTCAGCAAGCTTGTTAATTTCGTTAATTTTTTTGTTTTAAAATTAAATATTTATGGACTTTTTTTATTTGAAATTTATGCTGAATGTTTTGGATATGGTAAATTTGTTTGAATTTGAATTGAGATTAAAGATTTCATGGAGTTCTTATTATCTAAACAATGGTTTGATTTTGGATTTTATAAATCAAAATGGGAGCCATATACCTGCTACTGATCTTTTTTGTTGTGGAGATTATTGGTTGATAAAGTTAGGCATTTGCTAGATTTCAAACATTATTGAAAGACGTGTTATGTCTAAACTTGATTTATTTTCGCTTTCCAATTGATCACGTTCTACAAATATACATGTATATTTGTAGAACGGACATATATGTATTTAAAACTTTCAACTTCAAATATCGTTTTACAGGTATATATGTATATCTATAAAATGGAACATATGAATGTTACCAATCCATATTTCTTTTTACAGATATACATGTAAAACGAAATTTGATAAATGACTTTCTAACTTCAAAATTCAAATTTCGTTTACAGATATACATGTACAAGTTAAACGGAATATAGAAACACTACAAGAAAAATTGCCTTTAGTAAGGATCGACTATCCTTACTAAAACCCAATTTTGGGTTGCTAAAACCATTAGTTAGGATCGGCCGACCCTTACTAGGCGTTACTAAAGCATACCGTGGCTAAAACCTTTTGTAACGACCATGACCCTTACTAAAATAGACTCTTTAGCAACATCGATCAACATAGCTTTAGTGAGAATCAAAGGCCCTTGCTAAAAATTTTGGATAAAAATAAAATAAAAAAATTAGTAGAATAAAATTATTGGAAAAATTTTGAAAGACCTAATTTTAAATGATTCTCAACCATACAAAAATGGAAACCTTTATTTACAATTTTAAATGGTTCTTTGACATATAGTTTGAAAGACCCAACAATTGAACAATATTTAAAAAAAAAAAAAAAAATTGTTCCAATGTACAAGAAAGCCAATTTTTTTGCTACACAAGGTCATTTTGTTTTAGGGTTGAATCCATCTTGTCTAGTAAATCTTCAGCAACTCTCTTCGTCAAGAGAAGTGGATGATTTGCACATTTTGTTCAAAATCTACATCAAAGCAAACAATATTGATTATTATCTTGATGAAGGGAAAAAAAGCAATTTAAACATAAAATACAAGAACATGTTAAGTGCACAACAAGATATTAACTAGTCCAAATCCATAACAACCTAATGCACAATTAATTTTTTTCAATACAAAACCTTCTTTTAGGAACAACCTTCCCATCAATTAATTTACATTATTAAAATTTTCATATTAAAAGTTATTATAACAAAAACTAACGGCTAACTATTTATCATCTCTTAAGTCGTTTAGAAATAATTATTATCTCATTTCTTTAGATCAAGATAATCCAAAACACAACCAGGCAACTTGGCCCTATATGAAAAAATATCAATTAACACCCAATAATTGTTGGAACATCCGAATCTGCTGTGTCAAATGGCAGCTGCCCACTGCCACACCTGTTGTGCTCTTGGTCCACCATAAAAACAGATTAGTTACACACTCCCTGGGCATATGGCATCCCCGAATGAACCTGCATGGAAATGCCAAACCGGGGCACCCCACAAATTTTTGTTCCCAGCATAACAAAAGTGTCCTAAACTCTTTAAAGGGGCACCCCACAAATTTTAGCCACTGGCCACTGCACTTAAGAGCTCTACAAAGCAGTCCATGGCAGAGAAAAGTGCAAAGCCTTCAGACCATGCTTGAGCCTACGAACAGTGCTACAGAGCTTGAGCCATGGGAGACACTCAAATAATGGGTTTTCTTTGAGTAAGGCATAACTGAATCAATAGAATTTTGTAATTTAACAAGTTTGAATTTTGACAATTGGATTCGTGTAGTAAGCTACAGCTTTAACATTCTCCACCAATACATATAATTTTCACTCTTCTGTAGATTAACCGAAACAAAACTAAAAATAAATAAATATGCACTTTAGGCATCGTTTCATTAGCATTTGGGAACTACTTATATCTTCCATAGAAAGCCAAAAATAACATCGATTTTAGACTTTAAAAAGCAAAAAAAGGAGTTCCATAACGCTAACCAAACAGTACCTTAGGTTTCTCGTGTCAAATTATAAGTTGAAATAGATGGAGAAAATCAACATAAATTCAAATTTCAGTAACTGTAAAATTCTTCCCTCTTATGTTCATATCAACATAAATTCACATTGCAAGTGATTATGTGATGGTACCAAAACCTCCGAAATCAGGGAAAAAAAAATCAGCATATTATAGTAAGCAAATGAGAAGAAATTAGGGTAACACAAAAGAGCAGGAAATACACACACACACACACACACATATATAAATGATAACTAACGAGATGAGAAGGATTCAATTTTGATGTCACGATTACTAGTATTATACAAAGTCTAACCTACCACATGTCCACATCTTCACAAAAAAACAGTCATGTCCCAGTTCGATTAACCCATTTCACAAAACACACAAAACAACTTTGGACATAAAAATGACATTGGGCCGATAGCACCTTTTTGGGGAGATAAAATCTCTATTAAGCCAAAATTTGAGCTTTGATAGACTAGACTAGGATCCAGGGATAAAATTATAAACATACAACTCCTCACATTGTTTCTTAAGAGTGTCAACATAATTAATGAAAGGATTATACTGATTCAAATCATCCAACAACCATTTAAATATACTTTAAAACTCCCTGATAGTCTTATCAGTTTGCTATAGTTGAAACAAGTTTTGGTAGACATCATAAACACGAGAGACATTCTTCTCCATCGAATACATTTCACGAACAACCTCCCAAATCTCCTTGACGGAAAACAGAAACACAATATCAGAGCTCATGAAAGAATCCCTTTCTGCTAGGAGAATCATCCATAATTTTGAAAATAGAGATAGAGAATCATCCATAGAGATATCCATAATTATTATTGAACAAAAAAAGATCTCCAAATAACAAATAACAAAAAAAGATCTCCAAATAACAGATATTGTTACCAACAGATATTGTTAAAGATTTTTTTATAACATTGGACACACAAACAAAAAAAAAAACATTGGGGATTTTCGACGAACAGGTTGCAGGTAACATTAATGAAGTTCAATATTCAATAAATTTCAAGATAGTCAAAGATTCAAATAGGATTAACAATAAACAAAATTTATAATAAAATGTTTCAATTCAATCATCAATTAGGAAAATCCACAAAGCAAAAAAAAGAAAAAGGAAAAGAAATTCAAATCAGAATAGAATAGAATCCATAACACTTTCATTTTAATCCTATTGATGCTATGAAATCCATCTACATATAAGGAATCATGATCAATCCAATACTGATAATAAAGTGTTCAGTATGGAAATAAGATAGGGAAAAACAGGGCAAAGAAATTCAATTAAACTCACATAGCACAAAATAATTTCAATTTAATACAACTCTTACAGACGTTACTTCTTGTCGGCAGCAGTTCTAGAAGCTATTACAGCTCTTGCCGGCGTTACTTCTTGTCGGCGGCAGTATCAGATCTTGCGGCAGTAGGAAGCACAGAGAAGCGTGTGAGAGAGTCAGCGCAAAGAGAATTTGAGAGGAGATCGGTGAGAATTAGGGAAGAGTGATCGGCGATGAGATGATCGGGGTGAGAGAGAGAGAGGAACGGCGATGAGATGATCGGAGCATCGTGAGAGAAGAGTGAGACTGTGAAAGAGAGGATCGGTGAGAATTAGGGAAGAGTGAGAGACAGGTTTGGTGAGTGAGGAAAAATCGAGGGGAGCAATGTTTGAAATATCAGTGAGTGAGGAAAATGGCCTGTTCTCATGCTTGGTGTTTAACCAAGCAAGTGCACTCCAGTTAAATTTTTAAGCCTGGTCAAGTTGAGTCTTCTCCTCACTAATATTTATTTAGCAAAACACATGGCCTGTTCTCATGCTTGGTGTTTAACCAAAACAATGGCCTGTTCTCACCGATATTGCACATTATTTAACCCTCGGGACATGTGTATTGTTAATTTATTTTAATATATTATTGAATATTTTATTTAATAAATACTTTATTTACAAAGTATTTTTAGTTAATTAGTATTTAATAATATTTTAAATGTATTTTTAGTTAATTAGCTTTTAAAAAAAATAAAAATTTGTGAAAATTTTTTTGGCAACTTTTAGTGCTAAGAAATGACATTTAGTTAGGGTCACTTAATGATGCTTACTAAAAATGACTTTTAGTAAGGATTATTGGATGACCCTAACTAAATGATATTACCAATTAGGATTTTTTGAAATTTATTAAACTTTTAGTAAGGACCAATGAATAATCCTTACTAAAGGAACATTTAGCAATGACTTTTTTGGCCCTAACTAAATGTTGGTTGCTAAAGCCAATTTTTCTTGTAGTGAAACTGGATTTCAAACTTCAAAATTTAATTTTCGATTTAAGATATATATGTATAAGTGTGAAACGGAATATATGAATTACACCGCTACACATTCCGTTATATATATACATGTATATCTGAAAGTATATTACCACTATATATTTTATTTTACATATACACATATATACATATAACGGAATATGTTCATTTTTAGTTAGTCTCGTTGCCATTTGAAATGATTATTCACGGTGAATGTATATTTGAGTTATATTAGTGTGTTCATTTAGTAGTTTTTATTTTTCAAATGGATTCGAATATGTCGGTTACATGTATTTATGTGTTTTCTTTTAAGTCGTTCGATGCTAAATATAAAATATTTTTTCAAAGATACATGTATGTTTGTTTGTTTGGTTTTTTTTTTTTTTTTTTCTCAAATCTTTTCAAGAAATGCATGTATTTCTAAGATTTTGTTAAATGTATACATGAAACTTGGCTTTATGATTTTTTGTATATTTTCATTCATATTAATTTTAGTATATAATCAAAGCTAAATAATGTTTACTTCTTTTTTAAAATGATTTTGCTATCCGAAAATCTTATATGGATAGCAAAATCGAAATTTGAAATTTCAAAATTGTTGAAGTAGAGGCAAGATTTTAGGAATTTAGATATAGATATTTATAAAATATTTTGGTAAACACTAAATATGAGATAAATTCATGCATGGGCAATTTTGTTTTTTTACGAACTAAAACTACGTATTAATGTATCACCAAAAACCATAAGGACCTATTGGTATAGGCATCTCATACAAGGTCCTATTGGTATAAATTACTCTATTTTTAATTTATTAATGTAAGCCACACATCGAATTGCCAACTAAAATGAGTGGAAATAGATAATTGAAATAGCATCTCTCGTTTTTACAAACACTTGGTGGGCATTGGCATCGCTTTCCCACTCCAATACAGAAACCACAGAGGAGAGAGAGAGAAAGAGAGATGTGGGTGATGCTAGGGCTGAAATTAATGGAGAGAATGAAAATGAGGGAGTTAATTCAAATTCCTTGAAATCTATTACCCTGGAATTCGAATCACAAAATAGACTGGGAACTGCGAGACCCAAATGTGGGAATCATATTCTGACATTTGCTTGGTTTCGCCTACAAGGATTCCAATATGGAAAACAAAGAAAGATGGAAGACAAATTCCTACGGTCAGCCGAGCACAGGTTCGCCTAGCTACTGTAACCATTAACTTTCCATAGCATGATTACCCAATCATGTTTGGAGATATGGTCAAGATAAAATAATATTATGCTTTTCCAATATTTGATACCGCTAAAAGGACAAGATAGTTTGTCTCTTCCGTTGAAGTTCCGTGTTCTATCTATTTTTCATTGATAAGAATTAATCCATTTGTTGCTCTTCTTCTCGTTTAACTGCTGATCACTAATCCAAACAGTGTATATCAATTGATAGAAAAGAAAAAAATAGTACAAGATTAGTTTTTTATTAAATTATTACTATATCTTCAAGGAAAATTATTTATTAGTTTAGTGGTATGTCTCCTTAATCTTAGTTGGGGACTAATTAATGAATTCGAACATATAAAAATATATTGATATCCATGAATTAATATTACAGGAAGCTTGGAATAAGTATATATTCCTTTCATTTAAGAAAATAAAAAATTATTTTTTGTATTTTTCACATGGAAGATATATTAATAATTTTAAGAAATGGGTGATATTATTTTATTTTAGATTATATATAAAACAAGCTAATTTTAAAAATCCATGGGGAAGCTAATCATGTTCCTCTACTCAAATCACCACCCCCTGGCCCCTGCCCACCCACCTATCACCATCACTCAACATTACCAATAGTGCTCATCATCATTATTCACATTACCATTTTAGGTGGTCTAGGTCGCAATTTCTTAGCAAAATTAAATGGAAAATCTTATTGATATTAATTAAAGGTACGTGATTAAATTCATCAAAAAAATTACAAAGAAATAAAAAAGACGTACCAGTACGTAAGTATAATACATCACATTTTATAAGAGATCGAATCTTACTAATACAGAGTAAACTCATATGAATCCTACATCCTGTGAGAAAGCGATAAGGGAAGACAATAAAGATGTCAAAATTAATTTGTATCATTTTTCAAAGATCTTCTCCTTAACATCATGACATAGATCAAGTAACTATGAATCTTGCAATATTGAAGTAATTAAACATTCAATCCATATATTATATTAGATTAATTAATTTCCTTATTACAATAACCCCTTAATTGTTATTTGATTAAGGCACTATACATTGGCTAGCTACTTAATTAGACCTTTGGATCCTGTGCCAAAGTGTCCTTATTAGCTGCAGAAGAGATGGAGCTTGGGCGTGCCTGCTGATCAGGTGCCTTGTCTGCAAATCCAATCCCTCTACGTATAGTAGGGAAAATAGAGAACAAAAACCCAGCAAGAACTCCAGCTCCTAGAGGCATATTTGTGATTAAAGCCTTCTGGTTATCTCCAGCCTTGGGGAAGAAACAACTCTGCACATCAGAATTGCTAAGAGCAAAGACCAAGAACACAAAGACGGATAAGAAAGCATGTATAAAATCTTTAAAAGTAAGTTAAGTAACTTTATAGATTTCGTTCAATTTCTTTCTATCCTCTTCGTCAAGATTATCATCGTCAATGATGTAAAAACGTTGGAAAATGGCGATACCATGGCGGAGTTTTCCATCAGTTGGGGAGGTGAAGCTGTCTGTGAAGGAGAGGAGGAAGCATGTGATGGCACGTAATGAAATAAGGATTGTTGTGAGGTACTTGTTGGTAACTCGGCAGCTACCATCGTAGGAGAATGAAGGCATGAGAGCTTCGAATGCAATAACTGTGCCTGTTGGTAATAGGTTTGCAAGGTTTGATGCACTTGACAGAGTTTTCTGCTTGTTCCAGCTTCCTTTTGCTGCCATTGATATCAGAGAGAGAGAGATAGAGAGAGAGAGAGAGAGGTATTTGATATGAAACATGATGCATGTTGTTTTCAGGGCCGGCCCTTGGCTTTTGCCTACTAAGGCATTTGCTTGAGGCCCCCAATTTTAAGGGGCCCCCAGTTTGGTATATGTTTAAAATATTTTTAGAAATTAAAATATAAATATAAAATACAATAATAAATATACATATACACTATAGAGTATCCTAAATGTATCCTAAAATTTTGTTTAGATTAGCTTTGTCTAAAATCACTTTTAGAATTTGAAATTCCACTTGATCTTATGGATGAAGTGATAATCAATCACTTCTAGACAACTTGAAGGGTGGTAGGATGGTTGGCCAAAGTTAGGCTCCTAATTTTTGAAACAATAATTTCTTAATTATATATTGTATGTACTTAATTTAATCATGGAGATTTCAGTTTATTATTATTATTTTTGGTCAAAGAAATAATTTCTCTCTCACTCACCCCAAGCAAGTAAGCAACCATTCATTCTTTATTTTTCTCTCTATTTTTTTCAATTTATTATTTTTATTTATTTATTATGAGATTGAAATTTTTTATTTAAGATTTTGATTTACGACTTTAAACTTACTTTGTATTGTAATATAAATTTATTATTGTTCTTTGTTGTGAGATTGAGAATAAGATTTTGATTTAGGGTTTCGATTTTAGGACTATATGCTTACTAATTACTATATATGGTGGTAGTATGAATTTATTTTAGAGAAGTTAATTGATTTTTAATTTCTTTCTTATTTTAGGTTTGATTATAGTAATGATATGTGCTATCAAACTTTGTGTGTACTAGCAAATACAAGAATAACAATTGGTAGTTAAATATTTTATACAAATTTTTTTGTATCATTACGTAATAGGGCCCCACCTTAGAAATTCGCTTAGGGCCCCCCAAATCTCAGGGCCGGCCCTGGTTGTTTTTATAGGTATTGGGGAGTTTGAATGGAGTGTACGTGTGCTTGTAGACGTTAATCGTGTGACGTGGGGACCTCTCTTAATTAGAGAGAGTATTTGGGGCTTCGGCGATGCACTAATTTGTGTGATAAAAGAAATATATATATATATATATATATATAATGCATGACACGTGATTTTTATAACATACTTCTAAGTATTGCTAACCTTCCCTTAAATCTCATTTCTCAATTCCAGTTGATTATGGGCAGGCTCCGACCCTGCATGAGGGCAGGACTAAGAGACCATGGCCTTGGGCAGCAATTTTTTAGTAAAATTTAGGAGCACTAAATTTGGTCTTAATAGTGATATACTACATAGGCAGCCAATTTTCATTCAAAGGCAACCCAAAGGGCCAAACCCTAATATACTACATATGTTCTACTATTTAGCCTCTATTTTTTGTTGTTGCTTTTTTTTTTTTTTTTTCAGAATATGATTTTTGTTGATTTCTTGGTATAATTGTTCTATGTATGTTTGACATATGCATTTATGGAAAATATAGTTAAATTATATTCATTTTAATGGAATTATATTCAAGAGTTGTAATCAAATCTTATTTATTAGTTTGATATATTTGTAATGATGATAGGAGGTTTCAAGTGAGCTTATTGAAAACCCTCATTGTGAATTGATTGTTTATTTGTTTGATATAGTTGTAAGAAAAATTTCATTCGTCCTCCCTCTTCGTCCTCCATTTTTGACATTTTTGTATTTCCTTGTGCATCTAACGAACTTGGAACAATTATTTCGAGAAACCGACCTTTGGATTTGATATTCCACTTATACTCATCATGAATGCAATCACATTGATCCAATGGTCGGTTTTTGCAAATTTGAAAAAAAAATTGTAAAATATAATGAAAAAATTATGAAAAACTGTCACAGTCTATTTTTTGAAAAACCAACTGTTGGATCAATGTGATTTTTTGCATTCTTGATACATATATGTGGAGCATCAAATCCAATGGTCGGTTTTTCAAAATAACTATTTCAACTTTCAAGTTGGTCAGATGCATGAGGGAGGATGAAGAGGGAGGACAAAAAAGACGGATGAATAGAATTATTGTATTTGTAATGATGGTAGGAGGTTCAGGATGGGCCTATTGAGAACCCTCTTTGTGAATTGATTGTTATAGGTTTTAGCTAATGAGAAATTAAGGATAAAGAACTAAAATTTTACACGCAATTTTTTTTTTTTTTTTTTGTCAATATGTAATAGGGGCAACATTTTAAGAGCTCGCCTAGAGCATCCAAAATCTTAAGGCCTACCCTGTTTAGGGCTTTGGGATCCAGTATTTTTGTGTCTTTTGGGCTTGAGTTTTTAGCTTTAACAATTCTATTCAACATCCCTTTTTAGCCTCCCTTTTCTTCCTCCTTGTATGTCGAACCATTATCATTTTTAGTAGTTGATCAAAAATGGACTGTCGTTACATAATTTTACAATGACAAATTGTCATGCATATATGGTACATGCACTCTTATAATTAACTCCTACGGTTCATTCTGTCCATCCATTGAGAGAGAGAGAGAGAGAGAGAGTTTCTATTCATATCTTGACCACGCCAAATGGAGAGGAGAGAAGGAGCTGAGTTTCATGTATTGGGAGCAGGGTTTTAAGTATCGGGTAACAGACTCGTAACGGTAACGGTAAAGGTGTAACGGGTATCGGGTGTATCGGATGATACGTAACGGGTATCGGGCGCTAGGGCCGTGATTTTTTTTTTCCTGCACACTAACCCTCAAAAGCAGTAATACACATATCTTTACCCTATACTAATGTATATTAATGTTTTCAAAGAGTTCTAGTGAATTTATTTCAAGTTTTTACAAATCATTGGTTCGTTACTCAATTAAAATTAATTGAGTAATGAACTAGAACTCTTTGAATATAAATAAACATGTTAAAAATTCATGTACACCTGTAATTTATAATTATTTTGAAAAATATTTTTGTAATATATTTTTACGATATATTATGTAAGTTATAAGTTACTAGCTTGCAAGTTAAAAAGTTTTAAAATAAAATCAAAATTTTGTTTGAATTGTATTATAATTTTTTAAATGTTATTAAATTTTTTATTTATTCTTTTAAGAATTAAATTTTTGCTCATATTTTTTTAATGATAATTTTTTTGGTATTTTAGTTTAATTTTTTTTGAAATATTTATAACTATTTAAAAAAGTTAACCGAAATATGCAATTTTAATTTTATAAAAAAATTATAAAAGTAATAAAATTTGTAATATTAAATTAGAAGTTAACTTAATTATACAAGTCAATTAACCATTGGTTAATATTAAATAGTCAAACTCATAAAAAAAAAAAAAAAAAAAAAACAGAACAGCAAATATATATATATAGTCATATGTCTCAAGCCTCTCGAGTGTTCTTGAACAGTAGGGGGTATACGTAAATCTACACACACACATACATATGGGTGGGTGGAGAATGGAGACCACAACGCAACACCAGAATTAGGAGCTCGCTAATTGCTTCCCTTACGTGACGACGACGGTGGAGTCTTCACGTACACTTGAACTCACAATATGTTTTTTCTTCTTCTCTCATTTTTATCTTCTGATTTATTCTTCTTTTCTCTCAATCCAACACTTGAGGGACCAAAATCATAATACTTTATCATTTATATTTGAAAGAAAATCAAAATAGTGTACTAATTGTTAGGAATCTTGGCTTACATCAGAGAGCTATGGGTTCCCTGTCATTCACATTGGTGTAACGGGAATCGGGGTGTAACGGCCTCTACGTACCGTATCGGGCCGATACGCCGTGAATTGCTTTTCACACATAATATCAGGATGTAAAGCGTATAGAAGAATGAAATACACTCTGTCCCACATCGCATAAATGAAAGGCTTGTTATAGCTTCATATACCCGTATTGAGTCCTCCACCTACAAGCTTAGGCTTTTAGGTTGGAAACTTAACATGGTATTAGAGTATTGGTTATCCACGTGATAAGACCCAAACGAGCTTGCACGTGAGGGGGAGTGTAGAAGAATGAAATCCACTCTGTCCCACATCGCTTAAATAAAAGGCTTGTTATAGCTTCATATACCTGTATTGGGCCCTCCACCTACAAGCTTAGGCTTTTAGGTTGGAAACTTAACAGGAGTCTTTGAAATCCCATACGTATCGGGCGATACTTAAAACTATGATTGGGAGAGACCCTTTTGTTCATATCTTGGAGAGGGGGCTGAGTTTCATGAATTGAGAGAGACCCTTTAATTTGTTAATATCTTGGATAGGCCAAGTGGGGAAGAGAAAATTAAACTTCTTCTCTTCCCCACTTGGCCTAGCCAACATATGAACCACAAGCATCTCTCTCAAATTCTCAATACTTGAAACTCCTTATCTCTTCCCCATTTAGCCTGGCCAAGCTATAAGATCTCTCTCTCTCTCTCTCTCTCTCTCTCTCTCTCCATGGCTGGACAGAATGGTCCCTCTGCCTCCCTCTCCATGGATGGACAGAGTGGACAGACCCCTCAAGTACTGTTACCTGTCCCAAAAACTCAAACAGGTACAGCCAGCCTTGCAAACCTATTACCCACAGGCACAGTCCTTGCCTTTGAAGCTCTCATTCCTTCATTCTCCAAAGATGGCGCCTGCCATACTTCCAATAAGTACCTCACTGCAACTCTCATCGCATGTTGCACCTTCGCTTGCTTAATCTCCTCCTTCACCGATAGCTTCACTTACAATGGAAAACTCTACTATGGCATAGCCACTCTCAAGGGTCTTTACAGCTTTAATGATGATGAAGAGGCTAAAAAGAACTTGGATTTATCTAACTATAAGGTCACATCCAGAGACTTTGTACATGCCTTCTTATCAGCCTTTGTGTTCCTGGTATTTGCTGCTAGTAATTTCGATGTGCAGAATTGTTTCTTTCCTATGCCAGGAGATAACCAGAAGGAGCTGCTCACAAATATGCCATTAGGAGCTGGGCTTGTGGCTAGCTTTTTGTTCTCGATCTTCCCAACTAGACGTAGAGGAATTGGATATGCAGATAAGCAGGCTCCCAATATACAAAGCTAGCTGCAATATATATATAAAACACACACACATATACATATATAGTCCCGATCATGTAAGAATTTCCTTATTTATCTTATCATCAGCCCACTTTCAAAAGGATAGTTATTTTGAAAAAATGATCGTTGGATTAGATAATCTTCTTATGTATGTCACGTCTGCCAAAAATCACAGTGATCTAACAGTCTGATTTTTAAAAGTAGAACGTTAAACAATTTTTACAGTATCTAACGCAAAATACTATCAGAGTGTTTTACGGATTGTATTTTGAAAATTGACTGTCAGATCACTGTAATTTTTGAAAAACATGACCAGTGTAAGAAGATTGTCTACTCCAACAGGCGGTTTTTCAAAATACATATCTTATGGCTCCCAAAAAGGGTGGGCTAACGCCAAGATGAGTAAAGACCTCCTTACCTAATCATATATATGGGCGTGTGGTACAGTTTTGGGTTAATTTTAATCTTTATTCCTGAATCTCCAAGATGCAAGACTGGTGAGTTGGATTCAAAATTTAATTAGTAAGTCATTATTTGGGTGGTGTTTGGACGGCCCTGAAAAACAGGGGATATTATTTGAGTAATGCTGTGTACTGCTGTAAATTAAGTATCACTATGTGTATTAGTGTGAAATGTGAATATATATGGATAGTTTTGAAAATTCATCAAAGTATAATTTTGAAAATTCATAACATTTCCTCTTTCCTAACTATAATTTCTAACTATGAATAACATTTTTCATACTATTAATTTATTAGCTTTATTGGTGTGAGATTTCTTTATTTATATTATTAATTTAATTAGGAGGACCAGCTCACTTTGGCTAACCATATATTACATTACCTTTCGAATCATCTAAAAGTGATTATCATCACATTTTTTAAATCGCGTAAACTTTAATTTTGAGTTCGAAAAATTATCGATTTTAGACAAAATTAATCCAATCGAAAGCTTAATATGTAGAAAGCTTGACTTAGATCATTACATGTTAAAATATGGAGAAGGATTAATACTTAATAGAGTTAATTTGGCAACCTAACACGTTACGTACAGGATGCCGGTTTGGAAGTGTAAACAGGTTGGCGGAGATGAGAATTAATGGCTGAGCTTATGGAACCTAAACCCACAAGTCTCACTTTAATTAAGTGGCCAAAATTGATGTGGTTTTTGTGGATATATATCAGAAGTTCATGTGGGCATGCAACCGATCGAGATGTAAATTACTTGCACAAATATAACTCTTGTATATACATATAGGAATGCTAAGGTCAGTTGCATCTGATGCAATTTGTATCATGTGACTTTCTTTAGAGCTAGTTGCAGATCATTTTTTGAAAAACTGACCATTAGAAACTCCTCTTATGTATGTTATGCCTGCCAAAAATCACAGTGATCCGACTGTCGGTTTTTGAAAAAATATACGGTGCAAAAATGGTGATATTTTGAAGAATAAAAAAATCACAGTTTTTCACAGCGACATTTTTCAACAACCAACCGCTGGATCACTGTGATTTTTGACAAGCATGACATACATAAAAGGGGTATTTAATCCAACAGTCAGTTTTTCAAAATATAATCTGAAACTAGCTCTAAAAGAGGTCACCTAATGCAAGTTGCATCAGGTGCACCTGACCTTAGCATTCCTGCTTTTATATATATATATATATGATGCTTTACATAAATCTTCTTGTGTGTTAATTAAGTTTCCAATCCAATTAATTTAAAAGCCTAAGCTTGTAGGTGGAGTACCCAATACAGGTATATGAAAATATAGCATGCTTTTTACTTAAAAGTAGTTGATAACTATTGCTCTGATACCATATTAATTTTCCAACCTAAAAGCTTATAAGAGGAGGGTCATACAGGTATATGAAGTTATAGTAAGTCTTTTATTTAGGCAATGTGAGATAGAATTGATTCTATTATTCTACATTCCCCTCGCGTGCAACCTCCAGTGGGCCTTGTCGCCCTCCACCTACAAGCTTGGGCTTTTGGAATAGAAACTTAATACGGTATCGGAGCATTGGTTATCCTTGTGACAAGACTCAAACGACACTGCACATGAGGAAAAATGTAGAAGAATAGAATCCATGTACTCTCTCCCAGCCACATCGCCTAAGTAGCTAGAAGGCTTACTATAACTTCATATACTTCTATTGAGTCATCCACCTACAAGCTTAGACTTTTAGGTTGGAAACTTAATATGATATCAGAGCATTAATTGATTATCGAATTTGTTAAGAACCATATTTAACTTACCCCTAGCATAATCCTATTTTGACAAGACCATCACTCCATAATAATTCAAGGGAATTAAGTGGCAATTCAAAAGCTTAACCTATCATTCGTAATGGTAATTAAACGCTAATTACAAAAAAGAATATAAGTAGAATTCTTTTATTATATATGGGGAAGATGTTATACGAATTGTTGGTATTATAATTTTCATACTATCGATTGTTTGATGTACGATGTTATTTTAATTATTAAATAAATAAATTATATTAATATAATAATTGATTTGTATATTTATTTATATTGACATATTAATTCATTATTGCCACATCCGACAATAAGTTAAAAGATTAAATAAGAGCATGGTTTAAACGATAATAAAAAAGACACTATTTATAGTTAGCAATACTTTGAAGTAAAGTAAATTACAAAAATCACTTGTAATCTCCCAATTGCCTATAAAAACTAACAGCGTGCATGTTTCAAATCAAACACATAATTCTCTCTCTCTCTCTCTCTCTGGCGCAAAAAGGAAGCGTGAACAAGCAGAAAACTCTGTCAAGTGCATCAAACCTTGCAAACCTGTTACCAACAGGCACAGTCCTTGCATTCGAAGCTCTCATGCCTTCATTCTCCTACGATGGTGAATGCAAAATTACCAACAAGTACCTCACAGCAATCCTCATTTCATTTTGTGCTATCACTTGCTTCCTCTCATCCTTAACCGATTCCTTCAACTCTCCAATAGATGGAAATCTCTACTACGGTATTGCCACTTTCCGAGACCTTAAAATCCTTAACGACGAAACTCTCGACGAAGAGGAAAGAAAGAAATTGAAGGATTATTTGCGCAGCTATAAAATCACTTCCGTTGATTTGTACATGCTTTCTTATCTGTCTTTGTGTTCTTGATATTTTCTCTTAGCAATCTGATGTGCAGAGTTGTTTTTTCCCCAAGGCTGGAGATGACCAGAAGGCTTTAATCATGAATATGCCTTTAGGAGCTGGGGTTCTTGCTGCGTTTTGGTTCTCTATGTTCCCTACTAGACGTAGAGGAATTGGGTTTGCAGATATGGCACCTGATCAGGCACGCCCATGCTCTCCTGCTGATAAGGACACTTCGGCACAAGATCAAAAGGTCTAATTAGTTAAGTACCTGGCCAATATATGTAGTACCCTAATCAATTGATTGACAAGGGGTTATTGTAACCAGGAACTCTATTAATGAAATGTATTGAATGTTTACTCGATTGCAAGATTCATAATTTTTTTTTATTTTTTTTTTTCCAATCAATATATTGGTAGCTAAGCTAGTGGTTAGTTGTTAGTGGAAAAAGGGAGCAACAAATGGGTCGAATTCTCATCCATGAGAAATAAAACCCAAAACCCCATCCCATGAAGACAGAACCATTGAGCCAAAACTCGTGTTTAAGATTCATCGTTAATTGGCCTGTATGTGTCATGATGTTGAGGAGAAAATCATTTGCAAAAGTGATTCAGATTTTGACACCTTTAATGTCTTCCCTAGCTTGCTGCTTCTCTCTTAAGAGTTCCTGGGATAATCGCGGGTTCTAGCTACAATTGTGGGTTCTTTGTTTTTCGTAGGAAAATGTTATATGTCCCAAAAATATTGTTCCAAAACTGTATCTCAAATGATGTGGCGGTTGATCTAATCTTTTTCTTTTTTAATAAATTCTTTAATTGATAATAAATAAAGGTTAGGATTCATTTGAGATTATTTTTTTGGATAATTTTTTGAGATATATAGTATTATTGTTTTTCATATGCCATATTTGACATATTGAATTAATTAGTAATGCTATATATCCCAAAAAATTATTTCTAAAAAGCAATCCAAATGAATTATAACCCTTCATTTATTATGGAAAGAGAATTTGCTAAAAAAGAAAAGGGTTTGATCATGCGCCACATAATTTGGGATACACTTTCAGAACAATTTTTTTTTTTTTTGGACATATAGTATTTTCGTGAATTAAAATGCCGAATGAATAGGATTAATTAGGATAAGCTTTTTCGCATAACTATATAACCTTTGCTTATCCTCATTTGCATTTAATTAAGGGAAAATTATCCAAAAGTCTCATTTTTAGTTATTTTTTACTCAAAAGTCCCGTTATCTTTTCACTTTACCCAAAAGTTCAAATTTCATTTTTATTTTACCCAAAAGTCCAAAAAACCGATTTATGCATCAATTTTCTAAGCACTTCCAAAAAATTGATCTACGCATCAGCTTTCTGCAAAATGACCAATTTATGCAAAATCAAAAAACAAACTAATGCATTTCTTATTAAAAATGACTTTTGGGTAATATAAAAAGATGGCATGATTTTTGGGTAAATAAAATTTATAAATAGAATCTATGAGTAAACACCCCCTTTAATTAATTGGTAGATGTAATGCGAAAATTGGTTATACAATTCCTAGAATTAATATGAAATCTTCCCGGCCAAACAAAAAAGAGGAAATAAATGTCACAATGTAAACATGTGCTCGGCTGACCGTAGGAATTGTAATTTCCAACATGGCGACGTTTGGTTTGTGGGATAAGAGGACTGGACAGGAAACGGAATGGGATTCCCATTATGATCCACCATTAATACTGCAATTTGGTTTTCAATTTAGTTGGAATCCTTGTACGGGAAACCAAGCAAATGCCAGAATGTGATTCCTACGTTTGTGGGTTTTGCAAATTCGCATCGAATTTACTCCCTCAATCTTTCTCCAATCCCACCTCATTTTCATTCTCTCCATCTTCAGCTCCAGCTCGCCGACCTCTGCTTCTCTCTCGCCGGCTTTAAGTTTGCTTGCTTTCCGATATGGGGTCCCTCGGAGCAAAAGGGTTGCCGCTGTTGCAGGCCGCTGCAATCTCGTCCGGTTAGGTTTCTGCATTGGAAGGGGAAAGAGAATGCGATACTGTGGACCAAGTAACTATGCCCACTATGTGTTTGTGAAAATGTCTTAGTTGAAGGCTTGAAGCCTGTGCACTGGAGCAAGTAACTATACCCACCATGTGTTTGTGAAAATTTCTGAGTTGGCGATTGAGAATATGATTAGCTCATAAACGTGTCTTTGAAGAATTACTTTAAATTTATTATATTCATGCATTGATTTGAGTTAGCACACAACGCAGTGGGAATAGAATTTTGATTACATGGCTTAGCATTTTCAAATGTAAATACTGGAATGATATTGAAGAATGAGATTCTCGGCAATGGAATGCGCATTTATCCAAACTGAACACACGAGTTTTTTGCAAATGTAAGGTTTGAAAAAAACTTTTTGACAAAAATATGGTTGGTTGAAACAATTTTACAAAAGTGAATGAAGCCGCCGTTGTGGCTTTATGATTTCAATATATTAAGAAACCGCAATAGTGGCTTCAACAAAATTTTTTTTTTTTTAATTTTTTTTTATAATTTCACGTTTCACAGTTTTTCATAGTCAGTTTTTTCAGAAATCAGCCGTTGGATCACTGTGATTTTTGGCAAGCATGACATACATGATTGGAGTATCTAATCCAACGGTTAGTTTTCTAAAATTTGCACCACAAATGGCTCTACAAGAGAGCACCTGATGCAAGAAGTATCGAGTGCACCTTATATTAGCACTTCTGATAAGTCATAAAGTGATATTTATAAAAAATCAATCGTTGGATCACTAT
Source organism: Hamamelis virginiana (assembly GCA_017140935.1). Lineage (NCBI taxonomy): Eukaryota > Viridiplantae > Streptophyta > Magnoliopsida > Saxifragales > Hamamelidaceae > Hamamelis > Hamamelis virginiana. The sequence goes on from JAESVK010069904.1 coordinate 25,160, forward strand.
AATTTTTTGCAAACATGAAATTGATAAGAAATATATTTAATTCAACGGTCAATTTTTCAAAATTTGTTCTGCATTCAATTTGTAAGGTGGCGTGCCTAGATTTGAAAACAAATTTTGAAAAATTGAACGTTGAATTAAATATATTTCTTATTAATTTCATGTTTGCAAAAAATTACAGTGATCCAACGATTGATTTTTTATAAATATCACTTTATGACTTATCAGAAGTGCTAATATAAGGTGCACTATATGCTTCTTGCATTAGGTGCTCTCTTGTAAAGCCACTTGCGGTGCTAATTTTAGAAAACTAACCATTGGATTAGATACCCCAATCATGTATGTCATGCCTGCCAAAAATCACAGTGATTCAACGGTTGGTTTATGAAAAAATTGACTGTAAAACGTGAAATTATCAAAAAAAAAAAAAAAAGATTTTTCTGAAGTAGCTATTGCGGTTTCTTAATATATTGAAAATTTAAAGCCGCAACAGCGGCTACAATCACTTCTGTAAAATTATTTCAACCAACCATATTCTTGTACGTCAAAAAGTTTTTTTCAAACCATACTTTTGCAAAAAACTCTGAACACACCTCTTAGGCAATGTTTTGATCCTTGATTGAAATTTGACAATGATCAAATTCAGTGCCATACAAGCAGAGTGTATGGTCCAACTTATTTTAAGAAGTTGGGAAGTGAAATAAAAGCATACTAGCTACATAAAATTTGAACGTAAAGCTATTTTGATTATTGTTTGCGGGTGGAAAAAAGAACAAGAACATAAGGTCATTTCTTGAGAAACTATCATGGTCTTTTCTTCTTTTTTGGAAGGGGGATGCTCAAACTCAACTACTTTTCCTTATAAGAGTATTTCCAGAGCTCTCATTCGGCCCTCTTATTCGGCCCTCACTATATATCCCATATTGCCCTGCTTTTTCTTTTTTTTTTTTAAAGGAAGGTTTAGGTTCAATACCCTCTTCCATTTAAGAGAATGAGAGATATGTAGCATAGGCCACGAGATTATTAACAAAATGTCATGGTTTTAATGTGAGAATTATGGACAGATCAACAAGAAATGCTGACGAGTCTTTTTGGAAGTATCAATCATTTCTTGGAAAATGCTAACAAAACTTTCAATTCTATTAGCCTGATATCATAAATGTAACTCCAAATGGAACTAATATTAATTTGGCACGAAAATGCTGATAAGGAGCTCTATCTTTGTGGATTTTTTTTCGTTTTCTATTTTTGTGAAAACCTTTTCGGTACGGTGCTTAAATCCCTAGCTAAGATTTACTTTCCTTTTTTTTTTTTTGTTTTTTCCAATGGTTAGGGTGTTCAGGCCAACTTACACTCATCTCGATTAATTCATTCCCCGATCTGATCAAAGGCAGGCCTTCCATGCTGGGACTAGGAGTTTTCATGAGGAATAAATCCCTCATGGCCTCCCCACCTTAAATATATAGCTCCTAATTGAGGGGAATCGAACCCACAACTCGTGCACCTAACCACACAATTGCAAGTTTGCCATAACCAAGTGAGCTACCCTTGATGGGTAGGCAAGATTTACTTTGTTGTCACTAGGGGTGATCATCTGTTGATTCTGCCGGTTTTGGAAGTATTTTTTGGGCTGAACCGAACACCATCAGTTTGTGAAAATGGCACACTGTAACCGACCATAAAAAGCATCAAACCGTGAATCATCGGCCTGACTCGGTGCAATTTTTTCGGTCGATGTACTCGATTTGAGCTTATATTGTAATGGGCCATTTGGTCCCATAAATTAAATACATTTGTCCATTAGTTTGGACAAAATTTTATTATTAATTTGGGCCATTTTAGAAAGCCTGTAAAGGGTTTAATAAAATGCAATTGAATAGCCCAACACTAAATATTCTCTTCAGTGCATCATTCAAAGCTAAAAAATCTCAAAAGTGAAAAAAAGTTACTGTCCAACGTTCTCTCAGTGCATCATGCTGTCCAACATGCATAATAATAATTAATATTATTTAAATCTCGGTCGGTTTCGGTGACCGTTGGTGCACAAAAACCCCAATCGATGACCGGCCGAATCCCATCGGTTTTGTTATTTTGAAAACCGAACTGACCAATTGCATAATAAAAACCGTTCAACTTCGGTCCAAATGGTTTGGTTTGGTTCGGTCCGGTCCATCAATTTTGATCGGTTTTTGACCACCCCTAGTTGTCACAATTACTCTTCCCAGATAAAAATGACCTCTCTCTAATTAATTATAACCAGCATAGTATCATCGGTTCAGACCATTTTTAAAATGGTCAAACAAAGTATCATTGGTTAATCTTCTTGATATGAAATGGATACTTAAACAAAAATAGATACTCCTTCAATCGATATGAGATTTAGTAATAGTCAAACTATTTTAATATGAAATTGATCAAATTTTAGATTAAATTTTTAAATCATTTGATATGGCAATATGATAGAACGTACTTCTACTTTCGTTATTCTTCAATAGTTCTATCTTTCTTCCATATCAAGATTTTAAAAAATTTAATCCCCATAATATTACCAATAGCAAACCGTTCGTACGTGATGGATCCCACTAAGTCTTGGACAGCTCAAATGAGAGGATCTCTCCACCCTTTCACCTCCCTCCTAAAATGAAAGAAACATCATTCTTTAGTTTGAGTTGAATTCAAATGAGGTATGAACCTTGATACAAACCATTCATAGCCCACTTGTGGTGTGTCTTGAATCAAAGCCTAGACCCAAAACAACGACTCTAGCTTTGAGTACCACATACTTGCATATATAAATACAATAATGCTTGGCAATCTCTATATGAGTTGAACCTCTTTTTTCCTAGACTAGATGGGAAAGTTTCATTGATCGATGTCATTTATTGTTGGGATTATTTTGAAGATCAACATAAATATAAACCATTTGATATAATCATCAATTAACAATTAACTACTTAACAAAATAAATAAACAATTTAAATAGAAGAAATTGAAAGAATAAGTAAGAAAGGCTGGCCGCCTGGCCTGTGGGAAAGCACGTGAATACACGTTGTCCTAAAGGTACTATTGCCTCTACGTACAAGTTGATAATGGCTAACAGTCCTTCAGATATATGGTTCCAAACAGCTTCCAGCTATATCTTTTATGGGTACGTCCATAAAAATAGTTGAACCAGTTTTCAAACAAGTTGCCCAATAAAATAAATAATTATGGAAAATAGAATAGATGATAGGAAGGAGAAGAGTAGAATGAATCATTATTTACAACATATGAAATAAGGCCTCAATTTATAGGACTTATAAACTAGCCGTTTATAGCCGTTATAAACTAACCGTTAACTAGCCGTTGTGAAATAATATTAAAATATTAAAATCATGAAATAAAGTTTTGAAATTTTAATTCTTTTTAATAATATTTCTCAACAATCCCCCACAAATTTCAAAACTTTAAAATATATCTCCATATATATAAAAAAATATAGGACAACTTAAATACTATGCAATGGATATAGGTGTCTCCAAGACTTGAACCTACACTTAGTGTTGACAGCTTCCATTTGAAAAATCATAGTATACGAAGTATTGAATTAGACCTCTTGAACCAAACTTCAATATGTCACACACATAGTATTGTAAGACTTGGTTCGCAGGTTAGCGCTCTTAATGGCCATGCACTGGTATCTGATATCGTGAGAGTTCATAGAGGTCAACCCTAACCTCATAGTTGCGATCTCACGACGACTTCTTACTTAGGTGAATTCCCTAAGGGTACTGTGACTTCTTATACCCTGCAGGAGTTTATCTGCCTTGAATTCATTCAAAGTAAAATTCTTCCTTACTGTCACATAATAGCACTCTCACCATAGGGATAGGGAAGGAGACTCTCTCCTTATATATATAAAAGTGCTTTTAATGAGTCACACTCTGCGGATTGTTTCTACCCATTAAACCTTCTTCATGGGATCTCCAATCACAAAAGTTGGGTTACTTCTGTTGGTGACTCCCTGTAGGCTTAAGCCCTATCCCCCTCGATGGATTTGGATTTAGCACTCATGCTCATCCCGAGACATGCATTTTATGCATTTGTTCATATAATAATTTTTTTTATTACTCTTTTCCACTCTGGAATGTGTTGAAGACGATGTCAAAGCTGAATTGAACAACGTACATTAGATACTTCTCGCCTTCTAGTACTTCATGATCTGTAACAATTGAGCAACTAGCACCCATTTTTGCATTATATTTTGTACTTCATAATAATCAACAAAATGATCAAATATTTTAAGAGAGAATAAATTTCCCAGAGCAATTTCTCTTTACTTAGATACTTTAACAGAGAGTATATGACATATATTATCATAAAATCATTTCATAAGCAATATTAGAAATGACATACAACTTGAGCATTATATTATGCATCACATTTGCATAAATAAAAATTAAGCATTCTGCACTTTTATTTATTTATTTTAGATCACATGCAAACCACAATTTCATTTCATCACTATGTAAACCCCCACATTTTTAAGATATATAATCTAGGTGCTCTATTCTTTTATAATTCATAAGGAGTCTTCTCAAAATTTTTAACTGTAATTTGGTTAAGTATAAAGCAAGTAATAAGTATTTTTTTCCCCCATAAATTCTCAGATACTCCCGAACTTAGTAACAATGCATTTACTATGTCCATCAAAATTCGATTTTTCCTTTTTACAACATCAAATTTAATATTTAATAAATGTGTTGCACACATATGTCTATTTCGCTTCAAGCTTGCTAATCATTTATTACACATTATACAAAGGAGGTCACAATTATTGCTTTACATATCATGTTTATGATCTGGGGTTTATAGATTAGAGAGATAACAAATATCGACAAGATCAAATAATAAAAATTAAAATATTATTCATATACATCACATAGCAGGATTATATTGAGAAGTAGAAGCAACATTCGCAGGCACTTGTTGTAGTTTATCTAAAATTTTATCATGTGCTTCTTTAATCTGCTCTTTACACTTCTCTAACTCTGTGATCTTTGAATTCAATTAATTATTATAAGAATCCAGCATACGATTTAATTCTCTATTCTCATGTGTTAGTATCATATTTTTCTTTTGAGATTCCCTGAGTAAATGTTGTAAACTCTCAATTTCTGTTCTGGCTTGCAGTTTTGATGTCTTAACTTTTAGGCGCAGAGCCATATTTTGAACAGAACTTGAAGTTCTTGAACAGAGTGCAAAAAACTCATATAGAACTTTTGTTATCAGACCTTTGCGCAAGCATCCTTTTTGTTGAAAGAACAATGAAAGGTTGAGGACGTTGAGCATCAAAAGGTTCATTTAAATCAGGAACCATATTAATGAAAGATAAGGATGCCATAGCAAAAACTTTAGAAATATCAAGAGAGTTTTGATGAACGAATAATGTAGAGTGCGATTCTGAAGAGTATTTAAAACATTGATATCAGATAACGTAATCAACTGTTGTTCAAACAAATCCAACTTTTGAATAAAGCAATCCAGCAACAGTGTTTTGCAAATGTGTTTTTCAGAAAATCGATCTTTTGTCAAAAAGTAAACAGTTCTACCACTCGTTTTTCAAAAAGTAATTTGGCAGCATTACAAACAGTTTAAATCGGTCTGAATAATTTTTAGAAAATCGAGCATTTGTCAAAAAGTAAACAGTTTTCGCACTCGTTTTTCAAAAAGTAATTTTGTCTGCATTATCGACCGTTCAAATCAGTATGAATTTTTCAGACGAATGAATAGTCAAAATTTTTGTTTTAAACTTGGCTCTCCTCTTTCCATATACTCATTCCAATCTATCATTATATCCTTCGTTCCTATGCAACATCTCTTTTTGATTCATGAAATCCCTTTTCATATTCTATCGGTGTATAAAACTTATGTTCAAAATCTATTTTTAACTTCATTCATAAATTTTGAAGAAAAACTTTCTTCTATCACTACCCTTAGAAGTAATTCTATTTTTCCTTACCTATAAGAGATTTGTGTTAGCTTCAATCTTCATTGTTACATGTGGTAAGAGAAGTTATATCACTTTTTATCAAGTCATTCATCTTGATGGCTTCCTAGTCCTTATAGCTACTATTTCAGGCTCTAAAACAGCATTCATCATAGCCGTAAGATATTTACTCTACCTTGTGTTCACTCTCTTCTGTCATAATTAACTAAGCTATACAGAAAATCCTAAGGGTAGGACAACACCTTGAAAGATGATCCGAAACTATGATTTCCTAATTAAGAAAATATCATTTTTATTTATTTATTTATTTTTATCATAATCTTACTTTTCCTCATTTTCATCGTGATCTCATCTTTACAATGATGATATTTGAGAAGCATACTCAGCCACTTAGCCATAAATATTCTAGTTTTATTTATGCTTTTAGCAAAAAAAAAACTCATCAGGAGAAACGAGAATAATCAACTTGTTTTTTCATTGATAACTAAATATCCTTTATAATGTTATGATAATGGACCACTGCCTAGATCCCCTAAATATGCTTTTTGAGGAGATAACTAAAGATTCTTTATAAGGTTATTTAGGTAGATCATAGTTGTGTCTTAATTTGTTGCCGCCACAACTTGCATCTCTAAACAGTCGGTTCCATATACGCTTCAGAGAAGATTTTATTGGTCATGTAATAGCCAGTCAATATGCATCACCGACCCAAGTCTCCAAGCGACTCCATAGGGGAATGAAGTCTCAAAGGTCTGAAAATATTTGAAGCTTCTAAGCCCAAACACTTGTTTCAAAATTCAAGATTTAAGTTGTGAAAATATTTGTAATATTTGTATATACCATATGTAAATATCATTTTCTACTACTGTACACCTGAATAAGATATGTATATTAAGACAAGTACAAGATAAATAATACTTTATGTGCAGTAATTGTGATTTCACAATTTCAACTATTTCTATTATAAATAGTGTTATGTTTAATCTTAATAGATTACAGTACTACAAGGTAAGTGAACTAAAGGTGATGTTAATAAAATAATTAACAATTACAAAATTCAATTCACGGATAGTTATATAATAATAAAATTAATTCAATATTTGCAATCAAAATTTAAACAATCCATTAAATTAAATTAAATATAAAATTAACAACTTTCAATACTAGAATAAGTGGGCTAATAAGACAGGATAAACTAGCTGCTGCCAACTGAGAATATAATAATTATAAATTTCCACTAAGGGTTAGTAAATTTTTACTTTAAAATTTTAATTTATTCTAAAGTCAAATTTTGAATATAATAATAATAATATAACTTTCTAATTTTAAAAATATAGATTCGGTGTGTTGCCAGCAATTATTCAACGTCTGATTGCATAAAACTGTCATTCTAGCAAATTTAATAATAATAATGGTAGGACACCCACGTGTAAATGTGTCACATTTGTCTCCCATAAAACATCACTTCTCCTTTAAATATTTAGAATGATGATGAAACCAGGAATTGAATTCCTCCAATCACCCATAATAATCATAATAAATTAATAATAATAAAACCCAGAAGCTTTTTGAAGCTTTTTGAGTAGGATTGATTAAAAAAAATGGCATGATTCAAACACCAAAATGGGAGAGAGAAAAAAAATGCGAACCAGTTTTTCTACCTCTGTCTAGATTTCAGCCGGTGCTCAGTTTGGCAGTCATCCATGGACCGATTGAGCTGAAATTTAGTAAGCGAATTCATGACTCAAGGATCTACAATCTGAACGGTGGAGATTGGATTTGGACCATTCTGCTGTGGTATTTCGACTAATGAACATCGCCCCTATTTTGGTGAGATCTTTCCAAATTTCATGTGATTCTTGTTTAGTTGCCAAGAAATCTTTCTTGAGATATATAATTGCTGCTATGTACCTCTTGGGTGTGAAATTGCATGTTGTTTTGGTTTCAGATCTAGATCTAGGTTGGAAGATGTAATGTTTAAATATGATTAAAAATTGTTTTGCTTTTCGTTTTCCTTCACAGAAAGTAACAAGATCTGATTATCTTTCATTCCTTTGTTAAGTCAAATAAAATATTATATTAGCCAAATGAAGATTTTGATCCAGACCCACTTTGGTTTTGCTTTTGTTTATTTTTTTTATTTTTTTTATTTTATTTTTATTTATTAACTCAAGAAAATAAAACATTTTACCGTTGATCCATTTTATATCCAAGATAAGGATGATAAAACTGGATATTTAATTTAAACAACAGAATAAAAAATCTAGACAATTAGTCTCTAAAGTATATAAAATTAATACTAACACAATTGTGAATTAATTAAAATATCTAGAAGTATTCAATCAAGATTGCATCTAAAATTAGCATATCCAACATGTGCAATCACAAATTTAACAAACAATTTAGCATTTTAATAATTTAAATAATATACGGCTATATACTTGGTCAAATAGTAACTTTAGATTGTTGGGATTATTTTGAAGATCAACATAAATATAAACCAATTGATATAATCATCAATTAACAATTAACTACTTAACAAAATAAATAAATAATTTATATATAAGAAATTAAAAGAATAAGTAAGAAAGATTGACCTGTAGAAAAACACATGAATACATGTTGTCCTACACGTTGTCCTAAAGATATTATTACCCTCAAGTAGAGGTTGATAATGACTAACAGAGGTCGGTCAGTAAGCCCATACACTAAAGCGACAGACCTCCTAAAAGATCAAGTGTTTTGGACAGATTCTTAAGCCCTAAAGATTAGCATTTATGAGGGTTGGGAAGTGTCTGAGTCTCATTAAAAGTTCCAAGTTTTTTTGGTTTTGCCAAGTGGGAGAAGAAACAATTCTAAACGTGCTGATTTGGTTTGAAGATAAGATGCGTGTGGTCGTCTCATAAAGTATGAAATTAATTATGCAACATTTATGGGCGGCTCCTACCACAAAAATAAAGTTGTCACTGATGTGGACTGTGGAATTAACACCCCACATTTGAAATATTCGCTTGCACTTGATTCTATATTCCAAACCCAGCTATAAACAACTCCTAAAATATCTTTTTATGGGGTTGTGATCTAAGTAAGTATATACTGATTTTTAAGTGAAAGATAGCATGAAACTTATAGAAATTATGAAATGTATATTTTAAAAAATTGACTGCTGGATTAGATAACCCAAAATTTCAGTGATTCGATATAGGTATCTTAAAATACAGACTTTAAAAAATTTTGATCGTTGAAAACTATATATCATAGTTTTTCTCAGTGACATATCGGAGAAATCGACCGTTGGATCATTATGATTTTTGGCATGTCTGTCATACATATGCATAGTATCTAATCCAACTGTCAGTTTTTTAAAATATGTATCCTACAATTAGTGCTTCATACTGATTTAACATTGGTTTTGTAATTACGTACATTTACTTGATGGATTTAAGAATTATATATTAATTGATGCTCATATAAGAAGTATCGAATTTAAGATATCATTGCTGTCGATGGATTTAGAAAATCGAAATTTCATTTGTAGGTGTATTTTCAATCTTACTAAAAATGAATATTTTAATAAAAAAATTAGTGTACCACGTGCCTCTTTAATTTACTAGTATGTATAAGAAATAGAATTAAGAACCTTCTTTATATCTTAAGCATATTAATATTTGAATGCGGGCCCCACAAGGCCATAGATAAGGAATCCAACTGGAATGATATGTCATGAGTCTTATCTCACTTAATCAATCCTTTAAACTTTCAACATACAACTAATCAAACTTATTTATTAATTAATTATGAATATAAAAATATCTCAATAATTTATCAAACTAGAATGCATTTTATAATTTTCTAGGTTTACTCATATATATATATATATATATATAGAGAGAGAGGGAGAGAGAGAGAGAGAGAAATGATCAAGTCGGTATATGCTTATATAAGCTTATGTAAGCATAAAGCCCATAGATAATAATGAGATATAAATTTTGAAAAACTGACTATTGGATTAGATTACTATAGTTATGCATGACATGTCTACCAAAAATTATAGTGATCCAACGATTGGTTTTTCAGAAATGACATTGAGAAAAACTATGACAGTTTTCAACAGTCACAGTTTTTCATAGTTATATTTTGAAATTCATATATTGAATCATCATAAATTTTGGTATGCAAGACATCCATAAGTACAATATCTAATATAACCTTCAGTTTTTCAAAATATGCATCCCACAATTTATCTATGAACTTCATGCTTACATAACTTATGTAATCATATGCTGACTAGATCGGAACTGTATATATATACATGAAAAAGATCATGTACATATATACTAACTTTACTTAAAGTTTAATAAAAGTTAGCATAATACTGACCTATATATATATTATACATGTCATATTCACCAAAAATTATAACGATCTAAATGTCAATTTATCAAAAATATTAATGTGAAAAACTTCAAACGGCCAGAGTTCTAAAAAAACAATTGGTAAAAGTTACTTATAATTAACCAACTAGATTTAGTTCAGTTGGTCGGACTCATAACTTTCATCTAAGAAGTCATGAGTTCAATTATCGTCTTTGGTGAATTTATGATGGTTTACTTTAAATGGTAAACTTATCTCCCCATGCCCTCCACAATTCCTGTGGAGCGGATGTGAAATGAATATATATAAAATTCAAAGAAATTTTATGTAATTTAAAAATAGAAAAAATGGGAAAAGATCTATGGCTCTCCATCCTGACCTCCCATTTTAAGCATACGTGGAATGTGCAACGGTCGTATGCCAAATTTGGATGATTCCTCACTCGTCAGATAAGCCCACAATTCAACAAAATCATCACCCCATCTACCATTTCTCTTTTTGCTGTTTTTGCAGGTCCCTAAGAATATTCTTCCTTTTTCTTTATATATAAGTACAAATCAAAACAAAATGACCCCACTTTGAAAGACGAGTCAACTAAAAGTCATCTAATTCCGTGGCAATCTAACATAAATCACCCTATCACTTATATAAAGTTATATAAATATAAAGTTGATAGGTAATTGTATAATATATATTTTGAAAAATTAAACGTTGGATTAGTTATTATATTTATATAAATTATATCGGTTAAAAATTATAATAATCCAACAGTCGGTATCTCAGAAATATCAATTAGAAAAACAGTGACAGTTTTCAGTAGTCACCATTTTTCATAACTATATTTGAAATTTTAATATTGGATCGATCACCGTAATTTTTTGCATACAAGACATTTATAAGTACAGAATCTAATCCAACATTCAGATCTTTAAAATATACATCTTACAATTATTTATGAAATTCAACTTATGTAGACATATACTGACTAAATGTGACGGCCTAACTAATTAATCTTAGGGATGTCAACGGGACGGGTTTGGGATGGGTCACTCCTTTCTCAATTCGGTCCCATTTAAGAAAACTCCATCACATTCCCGTCCCAAACCAGTAACGGGTCAGGATTTGGAATCAGATTCCCGTCCCAATTAAAAGACCCCGTCCCATTACCGTACCGTCTCATTTACTATTTTCTTTCTACTTTTCTCAATTTTCTTAACACTTAAACAAATTTCAAAATACATCAATGAACATTAAATATAATTGTTACTTCTAAGAGTAAAATAAATTAAATCCCTTAAGGGGCATTATTGAAATTTCATTTTATCTCTTTCTAAGCTTTTTTCTGGTTAGAACTCGTTTATGATGCCCCAACTGCGGCCGGGAGCACCAACCACCAGTAGCACGCTAGCTGCAAGAAAACGGTTGCGCGTTACGTGCTATACTGGCAGAGCTTCAGCAAAACGAGGTAGGTAGCTTTCGCTAATAAGAGATGGGTTTGGGGATTAGGTCTCCTAATTCATGGAATTCGTTTGTCCCAAACCCTATAGGTTGCGTTTGGTACGCGGGCTAGGAATCTCAAGCCTAGGAATGTCTAATAGGAGGGTTTTGGTTTGTAAACTTTGTAACCCCAAACCATTGTTTGGAATGTTGGGGTTTAGGATTAAGATGACTGGGCTTCAAGCCTGATCTATGTTTGTTTAGACCATCAGGATTACAGTAATTATTTATGAGATTACAAAATTACCCTTCATTGTTATATATATATGTTATATAAGCCACAAAATTGAGGAAATATATTATATAACAGAGTATATATATATATATATATATATATATATATATATATATATATATAT
>JAESVK010069906.1:0-10008 GCA_017140935.1 Hamamelis virginiana
AAGTTAGTCCATCTAGGCAAAACATATCAATACATGATAATTTCCCTCATATAAAACTAAGAATAAATTAATAAGCTTAGAGTGGTGTCAAATGAACCAAAACTTTAACCATCTACCCCTATCAGTTGACATGGTAATTTGTCACATTTATAAAATTTGCATATGTGGCTAACATGGCACGCATTATATGATTTACCATGTTAATACAATATTTATAGGTCACTAACATGGCATTGCACGTTAGCAATCATGTAAGTAGGGCTGGCAAAATTGGCCCAGAACCAACAACCCGCCCAAATTCGCCCCAACATTATTCGGTTTGGATTTGTACAATTTAATAAACGGGTCATAATCAGGTTAACCAATTAAACCCATTTATAATTGGGTTGGATATGGGTAACCCATGGGCGCCCATTGGGTACCTAACTAATTAAATCTATTTATATAATGTTCTTAGATTTGAGACATATACCCATTTAATTAGTACCATGTCTTGACCCATGCCCATATATCATGGGTCAACCCGACCCATCAACCCATATATCATGGGTCGACCAGTTTTTTTTTTGTTTTGTTTTTTTTAATGCATATACATGCCAACAAAAAAAAAAAAAACTTAAAATAAAATTACCGAATTTAACAATAAAATTTAACTTGTCATATATATACAAATCTCGTTCGAGATCCATCTTTTCATGGGTCGATCCGACCCGACCCACCAACCCATATATCATGGGTCGACCCGTTTTTTTTTTTTTATTATTTTATTTTTTATTTTTTATTTATATTATATATAAATAATAATGCATATACATGTCAATAAAATAAAATAAAATTGCCACATTTAACAATAAAATTTAACATATACAAATCTCGTTCAAGATATCTCTTCATGGGTCGACCCGACCCAACAACCCATGGGGCGACCCGTTTTTTTTTTTTTTTTTTTTTTTAAATAACTCATATACACGCCAACAAAATAAAATAAAATTGCCACATTTAACAACAAAATTTAACATGTCAAAAAACATTCAATTTTATATATTTTGACATTCTGCGCTTCTGTGGGGTTAGTTGTAGAATATATTTTAAAAAATCGACCGTTGGATAAAGTACTCATCTTATGAATGTCATGCCTACCAAAATCAGGATGATCCAACGGTTGGTTTAAAAAAAAAATGACTGCAATATTGTGACATTTTGAATAACTGTAAGAATGCAATTTTTGTTGAAAATTTAAATATGACATGATAAATTTTATTGTTAAATGTGGTAATTTTATTTTATTTTGTTGGCATGTATATGCGGTAAAAAAAAAAGGGTCGACCCATGATATATGGGTTGGTGGGTCGGGTCGATTCATGAAGAAAGATCTCGAATGATATATATATATATATATATATATATATATATATATTTGGCATGTTAAATGTGACAATTTTATTTTATTTTGTTGGCATGTATATGCGGTAAAAAAAAAAAAAAAAGGTCAACCCATGATATATGGGTTGAGTTGGCTCGACCCATGAAGAAAGATCTCAAATGAGATTTGAATATATAAGACATGTTAAATTTTGTTGTTAAATGCAGCAATTTTATTTTATTTTAAGTTTTTTTTGTTGGCATGTATATGTGTTAAATTTCAAAAAAAAAAGTTCAAGGCATGATATATGGGTTCTCAGGTCGGGTCGGGTCGAGTCATGATATATGGGTTGGTGTGTCTAAATGGGTCAAAACATGATACCTTAAATGGATCATGTACATTTTGAGGCCCAATCCATTTATACCCAATCCAAACCCGCCCATTTGCCATCCCTACATGTAAGCATAGCAGGTTGATGCGGCACTGCAGTTGACTTCCCCTATCATACAGTATAAATTGGAAAGAGGTGAAGGTTAAAGTATCGGTCCATTTATCATATTTCATAAGGAAAAATGCTAGTCGTGATCTTATCCCTCGACCATAATATATATGGAGGAGTTTAAGGGTGATTTTGTCTATTCCTAGATATTAGTTTGATCGAAACATCAACGGGAGTAAGCCTAGGATACCTTATCTTTGGGAGAAAAAAATCAACTTAACAAGAAAGAAATTATAAGCATACCCTTTGTGCCTCCCACGCGCCTCTATCGCATAGTAGCGATTTGAAGATAATGGCTGACCAAGAACTGGAATAAGGCTTACATAATTATGAGAAGTATGGTTGTTCTTTCCTCCAGATGAATAGCTGACGACAAGGTTCTTATTCTGAGGGATAGGCAGCTCCCATATCCTACGATCCTTGCACAGTCCGAAACAGCAAAAATTCTCGGATTCTTCATCTTGGATTACCAAGTTACCCGAATTCGGACCCTCAGGAGGAGGTAATGAGAGAGAAGCAGGGAACTTTTTGGAGAGAGAGAGAGGCCTTGTCACATACATCTTATCCCACCGGCCACTAGATGTTTCTCTTTTGTTGAGAGACAAAAAAAGAGGAAAATAAAATATATATTAAGTGTCTTGAATCTGTACAAGATGTCAGACGGTGGTGGACGGTGCTGTTTGGCGGGTAGCAGCGGTGGACAGTGGCGGCGGGTTGTGGTTGCTAGTAACATTGCTCTGATATCATATTGAGAGATAAAAAAAACAGAGAAATAAAATGTATATTAAGTGTCTTGAATATGTACAATCAATCAAGCCTCGAATAGGCATATATAGAGAAAGTCAACTATTCAGTTATATATATATATATATATATATATATATATATATATGTGTGGGACAAGTTCTCTTGATATATATTTTTATTTTTAATTTGACATGCAGTTTGAAAAAATCCAATGTGGGATTCGTATTTTGAGAAACTGACCATTGGATTACATATTTTGCTCATATACATCATATATACAAAAAATCACATTAATCTAATGGCTATTTTTTAAAAAATATCACAGTTTTAAAATAAACTGTAAAAACTATATGAAAATGTCACAGTTAGTTTTTGAAAAACCAACCGTTTGATCAATGTGATTTTTGGCATACGTAATGTATATGAGCAGAATATCTAATCCAACAGTCAGTTTCTTAAAATACCCATCACACGCTGGATTTTGCAAACTGTGCGTCAAATTAAGAGTAAAAATTTGTGTAGAGAACTGTCCAAATATATATATATTAACATCTTGATTCCTTTTTCTGTCTTATGCAAAATTGTCAATGGGTTATCTCTAGGGCCGGCCCTGAGGATTTGGATGCCCTAGACGAGCTCTTAAAACAATGCCCCTATTGACTAAAATTTTTTTTTTGACAAAATTATAGTTATTGAACCTTAATTTTTCATAAACTAAAATCTACATCAATCAATTCACAACATCCGAACCTCCTATTATCATTACAAATATAATTAAACTAATAAACAAGACATACATGATACAACACTCAATTCAAAAGGAGGGTTTTCAATAGGATCACCTCCGAACCTCCTGTCATCATTACAAATATAATTAAACTAATAAACAAGACATACATGATACAACAATCAATTCAAAAGGAGGGTTTTCAATAGGATCACCCCCCAACCTCCTGTCACCATTACAAATATAATTAAAATAATAAACCAAAGAAGACCTACAACAATCAAATCAAAATGAGAGTTTTCATTAGGATCACCCCTAAACTCTTGTCATCATTACAAATATAATTAAAATAATAAACTAGGAAATTGGGGGAAATCAGAATGGAGGATTGGGCTGGATTTGGGCTCATCATTTTTGGGCTGTTCAAATTTGGGTTAAAAATTATTATTTTTTTTTTGGCTTGTTATATCTTTGGGCTGGATTAATTTTAATGGACTTGGGTTGTAGCTGTAGGGTATATCTAATATCTGGCTGAAATAAGTGCCCCTGAAAATAAAAAAAAATTGGATGCCCAAGACGACCGCCTCTCCGGCCTCCCCTCAGAGCCGGCCCTGGTTATCTCCCTTCTTTCATGTAGTTATAGAATGAAAAAAATATAAAAAATTCAAATGGCTTAGGCGTGTAAGCAAGTAAGACAAATTATCCGCATCATCATGTGAGACTAGTCAAGCGATTGATTAAGTCAAGTCAGAGAAACTTATCACTTAATTTCGTGATGAGCAAGGATTCTTTCAATTCCCATATATATAAAAAGAAAAAAAACTAAATTTAAATAGCAAAAACAACTCAATCCAAGGGTTCTGCACGTTTGCATTAGCTTTTGTTAAAATCATTTTTGGATAACTATTTCTTCACATATTTTTTTAAAATTATATTCAAATCATATGTCTTTACATATCAAAATTTTTATACTAAAAGTGATTGTAAGAAAAGTTGAGACCCCCTAACTTTTACCACAATTGCTATTAGTATGAAAATTTTACCATACATCTTATCATCCCTAAGTTGTTTTAAAGTGATTATCATTCTTCTTCTTAAATCAAGCCAAATTTTAAGCTCTAAAAGTAATTCAAGGAAAAGTTAATGCAGACGTCCCTAAGTCATGAGATTCTCTAAATAATAAAGAATGCATGTGCAGAGTTGAAGATTAATCAATAGTTTATCGAAAACAAAAAAAAAAAAGATTAATCAATAGCTAAATTGTAACAAGGTGATCGCTTATATAAGAAAAATGCTAAATGGACCAAATTTTTTACACCGAACAATGTAACAGCATGATAAAACCTCTTCTTGTGTTTTTCTGCATTACATTGGTGCAAATGGCCCTAGCTTGATGTACCCAACAACATGAAAATTACATTCACCTTTCAGTCATATAAGCATTAATATTGTTTATAGTTGCTACCGTACCTGAAGGCTATCCGGCTGACTTCTACCCGTACTGGTGTGAGCTAAGAGAATCGGTGGGGGTTTACCAATTCGTACGCATGTGGTCAGCACGTAGAGAAATCTTCAGGTTTATCAACGTTAATCTGATTGAATAAATTCAAACAAGCCTGTCATATTGTTTTCATTGATGGCCGATTAATTGAAATTGTCTACATATTCGCATAGGCCAATAGGCCCTTTTTTTTTTTTTTTTTTTTTTTTTTTTTTTTCAATTTTTGGTAATTTGATCGATTCATAGTGCGTGTTTGGATAATGAAGCACAAGCAGCTTTTCTTGGCTTTTGGTGATTGTCCCAAACGGTGAAGTGGCTTCAAAATCGGCAAAAATCGATTCTCCTTGAATCCGGTCTTGGGAAGATTCACAAGCAGCTTTTCCACTTTTTGAGATAAAGTATTTACCATATACCTAAAATACCCTTAATGATATAACTTCAACAACTTTCATCCCTTTCATATCCCCCACATAAGATTATTTAAATATTTTAAATTATTTATAATATAAATTATTTAAATAATTTAAAATATTTAAATAATTTATATCATTCATATTATTTATTAAATAATATTTTTCATCTTATTTATCCTTAATTATAAAATTATTTTTAATTTTATTGGCAAGGGTAATTGTGTCATTTCATATTTAAAAGCAACTTCTTCATATGGCATCCAAACAGGCAGTAAAAGCACTTCTAGTGTCAAAATCACTTTAAAATACAGTATTCAAACGCAACTGGATTATGCTTCTGCTTCTCTTCTGATTCTGCTTCTTCTTCTGCTTCCAAACGGGGCCATAGTATTCTAATTTTTACCAACTTCTGATTTATCAACTTTTGATAAATTTAGACATTTCTTTAAATTGATTTCAGAATTGGAAATTAGAACTTATTGGTCACCAAGTGTTAACTTATTGGTGGCCACTAAACTTCAAAATTTTGGTCCTATGCAAGGATGTGTGTCATATTCGATCTCCTTTTCACCAAACTTTGTAGATGATTGAAAGAATGATTGAAGTAATGTGTCTTACTATATATGTGTTTTCCAAAATGAACTTAGAGGTCAAAACAGGGGGGAAAGAACAGATCAAAAGAGAGATGCTGAATCAAAAGACTGTTATGATATATATATTCTTTATCTTTACAAAAAGTACATAAATTTTGTCCAAAAATCTATTTAAATTTAGGAGTGTTTACCCATAGGTCCTAATTATAAGCTTTGTTTACCCAAAAATCTTGTCATGTTTTCACTTTACCAACAAAAATCATTTTTAATAAAAAACACATCAGCTTGTTCTTTGATTTTGCAGAAACTGATCATTTTGCAGAAAACCAACGCATAGATCAGTTTTTTGGAAGTGCTTGGAAAACTGAAGTGCTTAGACTTTCGGGTTAAAAAAAAAAAAAACCCCTTAAATTTGGACTATTGAGTAAAATGAAAAGATGATGAGACTTTTTGGTAAAAAAGAAATCAAAATGAGACTTTTGGATAATTTTTCCATAAATTTTTTCTTTTATGCAGAAACAACAAATAAATAATGAATTGTATGATTTGAGACAACACAAACTAGCTTTAATGTTCTCTTTCTGTACCCCTATACTTTAGCAAATATGATGGAACTTTTGAGTAAAAAAGTTTTGGGTAAAAAATTTAATTTAAATTTGGACCTTTGAGTAAAGTGAAAAGATAACGGAACTTTTGGGTAAAAAAGAACTCAAAATGGAACTTTTGGATAATTTTTCCATAAATTTATTCTTTTCTACATAAACAACAAATAAATAATAAATTGTATGATTTGAGACAACACAAACTATCTTTAATGTTCTTTTTCTATACCCCGGCCTATACTTTAGCAAATATACAAAGGAACATAAGAATTGTTACTTGTAAGTGTTCCAAAAGAATAGAAAAAAGTCTCATTCCCATTTGCTCCTAATCTGGTGAGTGTGCTTGAAATCATAAGTTAGTACCAAGCTTCCATCCATTCTTTTCAATACAAACCTCTCAACCAACACATAACAACCAAATTTCCTCCACCCACCACCAATGCCTCCAAACTCCTCCACTCTCTTCACCCTCACTTGCATTTCATTCCCACCAAACCACCCAACCCTTTCTTCCTCCCATTTCATTCTCTCAACAATTGCTGAACTCAGCCCCACACTCACTTCTCCGCCGACGCCGCCAGCACTTCGAAACCACTTCACCCCATCAACCACATTTCTTGCATCATGGACAGATTCCCTCCCAGAAACCGAAACAACTTCTTTTTTAACAATGACATCCACTGCCACGGCATTGCCAATGCTATTGTTATTATGGCCTGCAAAAATCTGTTCCCATCTTTGCTCCAATGTCATCTCATAATACATTGATGTTTTCATTTGATCTCTCAATGTTCCTTCTTTAATAAACATGAAGGGACAATACCATTTTCCCACTACCATGGCTTCAGAATTCTGGTATGATAATGGGAAGTTGAATTCTGGAAGGCGGGCACGGAGGGCAGTGTCTAGGCCTGGAGCTTCACCTAGTTCATAATTTCTGGGAGTTCTTGTATAAATTTGCCAACCTTTTCTTCTTAAAAACTGTGGAGGAAACCCATCTGGAGCAACAGATTTGGCCTCAAAACTGCTATGCAGACCTAAACTTAATGGTTTTTTGTAATGACAGATCTCAAATTGTTGATATAAGTCTCGCGGATCCAATGGAATTGGTTGTACATCTTGTACAAAGTTGCAAAAACAGCAAGTGCCCATGTCCTCCTCTGATGAATTTGTGTGTGCTTCTCTGTAAAAGGCCAATTTAATTGACGTTGTTAGAGTAAAGCTTGGCAAGTTTGTACGTCTAGACAAGAAATATCAGTACATGATAATTGCCCTTAAATTATAAGCTTAGAATGCTACTAAACTGACCAAGACCATCTCCTCAGCTCCTTTATTAACTAACGTGACAAATACAATATATATGATAATAGGAATCTGAAATGCTTGGCTTGCAACATTTGCCGTCATGTAAAGCAAATTAAGTTAATGTGGCAGGTCTGATTTTCCATGCCATGAAAAACCACATGCCCACATCAATTAATTGATAAGAGGAGAAGGCTACAGTAGCATTTTTCATGAGTAAAAATACTACTCCCATTGATATTTATATTCTCTCTCACAATTTTCTTGATATGGAGGATGATATGATCATACCATATCAGCACAATTAATAATATATATGACATATTACATTATATTCCATGTACCATTTTTCTTGGCATGTCTCTCAGTTTATCAAGGAATAGATGGAAAATGGTAAAAATGGGAATACTAGTGCTCTTTGGTCTTTAAACCTTGTAACTAATATAAAGGTGACATGGTATTGCACTTCAAAAACACCAATATATGTTAGTAATTTTCTTATTAGGACTTCCTTATGTGAGGACTTGGCTTTTTAGTCAATGTAAGATGGAAATTTTGGAAAACTGACTGTTGGGTTAAATATTCTTTCAATGGATGTCATGTATGCCAAAAATCACAGTGATCTGATGGTTGATTTCTAAGATATAAAGTGTGAACAAATGTGACCATTAAATACTGTCATAATTTTCCAGTCTGTATTTTAGAAATCGATTGTTAGATCACTGTGATTTTTGGTATACATATATTCAACCAACGGCCGATTTTTCAAAATATTCATCCTACGTTGGCTAAAAAGCTAAGTCCTTACGTAAGCTTAATTCATAATGCTTGCTTAAACCAAGTTCTAAGTAGTAAGGACAATTCTATTCAGTCCTCCTTTTTGTTTTTCCTAGTTTTTGTCCTTCCTAGTATATCTGACCAACTTGGAACAACTATTTTGAGAAATCGACCATTGGATTTCATGTTCCATTTATACGTATCATGAATACAAAAAATCACATTGATCCAACGGTCAGTTTTTTAAAAAATTGACTTTAACAATTTTTTACAATTTTTTTATTATTGTTTACAATTTTTTTCAAAATTGGTAAAACCAACCATCGGATCAATATTATTTTTTACATTTATGGTAAGTATAAGAGGAACATCAAATCCAACTGGCTCGAAATAGTTACACTAAATTGGTGACGCATTGGGGTGGATAAAGAGGGATGACAAGAAGGGAGGAACAATAGAATCTTCCAAGTAGTAAATATATACATACCCTTTGTGCCTTCCACGCGCCTTTATAGCATAGTATCGATTGGAAGCCAATGGCTGATCAAGAACTGGAATGAAGAATACATGATTCCGAGAAACATGTTGGTTCTCTCCTACTCCTCTCGTATAGCGAACGACGATTTTCTTGTTCTGAGGAATAGGCATGTCCATTATCTCACGGTCCTTGCACGCTCCAAAACAGCAACTAATCTCTGATTCTTCATCTTGGATTACCAGGTACCCCGAATTTGGACCCTCAGGAGGAGGTAATGACAGAGCAGAAGGAAACTTTCTGTACAGAGACAGAGGCCTCGTCACATACATCTTTAATCTTTATCCCAATACTTCTTTTCTTCTCTCTCTCTCTGTTTTTTGCAAATTTGTTTTTTGGGTTTTCTCTCTCATCATCTTTCATGTATTTATATAGAAGTAAAAATTCAGAATTCAAATGGTGGAGACGCGTAGACAATTTAGACAAGTTAGTGAGACCTGGTCAAGCTGTTGAATATTGTGAAAAATGTGTGTGTGTACATATATATATATATATATTGGGAATGATTCAAAATCAAAGTTTCTATTAAGGGATTTTCAATTGAAATTATACAGCTGTTATTCTGTAAGTAGAAAAGTTGAAGAGAGTTTCTTCTCCGATCTCCATCCGTGCAAGCTTACAAGAACTGGGTCGAACCAGGCTGCTCCTGCTTACGCGGTCACCGTTTGGAAGAGTTAAAAAGCTGCGCTGATTAAAAAATTTAAAAGTAATTCAACAGAATCTTATCACATCCATATCCATCAATCATGCATCGGTGCATTAAAACGTCCACTGTCTGTATTAGAGAAAATCCATAATTAAACGTGCGTCACACGTTTTTTTTTTTTTTTTAATTAATTTCAAAACTTAATTTCTCATCAATCTAATCCGTGATATTTTGTTTCAATTTAAAAATATTATGACAAGTTTTGAAATATCCATTTTTCAAATCACCAAAGTGAAAATGGAT
>JAESVK010069914.1:0-11330 GCA_017140935.1 Hamamelis virginiana
AAAGAAAATATAAGGCCAACAAATGGCTTTAGTGATATAAGTAAATCAAAGGCAGTGATGAATGCTCAACAAAATGAGTTTATATTTCCTACGTTTGTAGATATTAATAAACCAAGTAGTAGTTCATCTGAAATGAACAAAATGAATAGTAAATTTCATTATGATGAATTTACTAATCAGCCCATAAAGTTTAGTTATAATGATATTCATAAAAATGATTCACATCATGGAGATTCAAATCAATTCACAAATCCTTTGTATGATAGTACCAATGAACCCGGGGGGTTGATAGGGAAGAAATCTAATGATTATGAAGGAAACAAAGTGAAACAAAATCAAAACGAAAACTTTAGGGTGATTCAAAATCAAAATGTTGATACAAACATACCTGGAAATCAACCCATTATGGCAACTAGAAATCAACTTCTTGAATTAATTCAAGAAACGTATGGACCTCTGAATAGAAATATTCAGGTCCCATTATATCGAAAGCCATATCCTGATTGGATTGATAGAACATATGAATTCCCAAGAGGGTATAAAGTCCCGGAATTAGCTCTATTCTCTGGTGAAAGAGAACAATCAACTATAGAGCATATTGGGAGGTTCACTGGGCAATGCGGTGAAGCTGGAAATAATGATTTTTTGAAACTTCGATTGTTTTCAAATTCATTAACAGGGAATGCATTTACTTGGTATGTAAATCTCTCACCAGGTTCTATTCAAAATTGGGTACAATTAGAAGAAATGTTTCATACTCAGTTCTTTAGAACTGATCCTGAAGTTTCTATGGCTGATTTAGCCAGACTTAGACAAAAACCTGATGAAAAAGCCTCACAATTTATTCATAGGTTTAAAAAGGCAAAGAATAGATGCAGAATTAGTTTGCTTGAAAATGAATTTGTGAAGTTAGCTCAGAATGGTTTAGAGTTTGAGTTAAGGAAAAAATTCGATGGAATAGAATTCAGGGATCTTATGGAATTAACCACCAAAGTGTCAAGGTATGAAACTTTGTTAAAAGAAGAATATCAAAGACAAAATTCATCTTTTAAGAGTTATTACTACGACCCAAATTATGAAGTAGATGCCGCTGAAATAATCGGCAAATCACCATTTACTTGTGATGCATTAATAAAAATAGATAGTAAAACAAGTTATCAGGCAAAGAAAAATGCTTCGAATGAAGGTTCGAGGCAATATTCTTTTGATATATCGAAAGTAGACTCTATTTTTGATCATATGTTGAATGGTCAATTCATAAAGTTGCCTAAAGGACATAAAATTCCAAGTTTTGAAGAGATAGGAAATAAAGAATATTGCAAATGGCATAATTCTTGGAGACATTCAACAAGTAATTGTATTGTATTTAGAAATGTAATACAAGAACAAATTCAAAAAGGGAATTTAAAGTTCCCTGACAAAGGTGATGAATCTATGGGTATTGATAATAACCCATTCCCTTCAATTCAAGAAGTTGAAGTCGAATTCCATGATGTTCATTTCCCAATTAAAAGACATACAGATCAAAGAGAGAAAAATAATCAAAATGTCCATAATTGGAAAACATTATTGTATGGAATTGACAAAATTACTTTTATTCGATTCATGTTACAGGAAATTCGAATTGAAGAAGATATTGAATCTATTCATTCAGAAGAAAATGAAAGTGAATTTACTCTGGAAGATTCACAGACTGGAATGAAAGAATTATTTGTTGAGATGCACAATGCTGAATTTCCTACTTGGAAGAATAAGAAGAGACTGATTCATAATCCAGAATCTAAGAGTTTGATAATCAGATCCAAAGCAGAAACAGAAACAGAATTACCAATGTTTGAAGATCCTTTGATGTCAACTGCTTCGAAGCCAGATCAAGAGATCCTCAAACAATTATGTTCTAAATGTGGTGAAGAGTATGTTAGAGCAGCTGAAAGAGATAATTCATATACTGGAAAGGTAGATCATTTTGTGAAGCCATGGGAGAAAGGTAAAGGAAAAGTAAGTTATCCTAAAACTCCATATGTTAATCATCCACATCATAAATTCTCTTATGGACCTTTTTATCCACCTAAGAATTATCAAAAGAATTTTCAGTACTTTAGGCCTGGTTATGTTAACAAACCAAATTTTAATCAACAAAATTTTGGTTTGAAAAACAATAATCAGTTTTGTAAACCAAAAGTGCCAAATCCTAACCAGCCTAATTTTAAAGGATGTACTCTAGACCATAGAAAGAATGCAGGTGTTTTTACAGGAGAAAGGCAAACTTCGAATCAACAAGGAAAGTCGAAGCTAGTTATTCCACCAAAGGTGCCTATCGACAATTGGTATGTTTTAAGACATCCAAAAAACCAAGAGTTGGAATACAAGCCATTTATGTCCAAGACTCAGAAAAGAAGATTGCAACGAAGGTATGCCAAAATGCAAGAGAATATTAATATAAATATTCAGAAAAATGTAGATTCTTCAAAGCCTAATCCAAGGTTCGAAAGAAAGACTATGAAAGATGAAAATGAGAAGCATATGACATTGGTCGATGAGAACAAATTATCCTCGATCATTGAGCAATGCAGAGAGGCAATGGAAATTGATGAAGAAAATCCAAACGATGTTCAAACGGATACTTCAAAGGAAATCAATTTTTCTGAAGATCAAGAATTTGATCTGATGATAGAGGAAGCAAATGTCAATATGGCCTTTACTTTACCAACATCTTTCGAAGCAAAACCAGGGCAAAGCAATTGTATTGATGGAGATGTTGAAGACACTCAAGGATTCTGTCTTGAGATCGTGGAATCTGAAGTTGAGCTTCAAGCCAATGGTAAAGTTTACAAATTTGTAAAACCAACTTCTCAGATGACTAAACACCTAAAACCCCTATATGTAAAGGCATATATTAATGGTTGTCCACTAAACAGAATTTTAGTAGATAATGGAGCAGCTGTTAATATAATGCCTATTACTACTTTGAAAAAACTCAATTTAGAAGAAAATAAGTTGCTCCCGACAGAAGTTGTAATTTCTGGATTTGCGGGAAGTAAAAAGAAAGCAAAGGGGATATTGCCTGTTGAATTAACTGTTGGTTCGAAGGCTACAATGACTGCATTTTTTGTTGTTGAAGGAAATTCAAATTATAATGCATTATTAGATAGAGATTGGATACATGCTAACAAATGTATTCCATCTTCAATGCATCAGCAACTAATTCTTTTGAATGAAAATGCAGAATTCGAGATGGTGGAAGCTGATCGAAAACCATTCAATGTAGCTTCAAACGTAATGGAAGCCAGGCTTTATGAAGAGCCCATTGGTCCGGTTGATCTAAGTAAAATTCCTTCAGTTAACGAAGACAAAATTTGGGAAGATGCACTTTGTCAATTCGTAGGACCAGCAAGTGGTCCGGAAAAAATGGATGATGAATCAATTGCCTAATTTCTCTAAGAAATTAGAAACTGAGGCTGTCCATGCGGCCTTAGAAAAAGTGGCTGTACAAGCCATTCATTCGAAGCTTTTAGATGAAGAATTAGTTCATGCAGGATGGAATGAAGGTATTCTGGAAGATGAACATGACCAGTCAAAGGTTGTATTTGATAATGATGTTTCTCTAGTTTTTGAACAATCTTTAAATTTAAAGTTGCAAAATATTGATACTTTAGTAGAAGTTAATTTAGATAGTGTTTCTTGTTCGAAGATTGTTTTTATTAGTAATTTCTTAGATGATTCAACTAAAGAGAAGCTTATATCTGTGTTGAGAGAATACAAGGATTGCTTTGCATGGGACTACCATGAAATGCCAGGTTTAGACAGATCTTTGGTTGAGCACAAGTTGCCAATAAAAGAAGGCTTCAAACCATTCAAGCAGGAATCTCGAAGACTTGCTCCGAAGGTCATCCCAAAGATTAAAGAAGAAATTGAAAGATTGTTGAAAGCAGGTTTTATTCGAACAGCCAGATATGTTGAATGGGTTTCTAATATAGTTCCTGTGATTAAAAAGAATGGTAAATTGAGAGTTTGTATTGATTTTAGAAATCTTAATTTGGCCACTCCAAAGGATGAATATCCGATGCCTATTGTGGATTTATTGATAGATGAAGTAGCGGGACATCAAATAATGTCATTTATGGATTGACATTCAGGATATAATCAAATATATATTGCTGAAGAAGATGTCCATAAAACTGCATTCCGATGTCCTGGCAGTATTGGTACTTTTGAATGGATCGTAATGCCTTTTGGTTTGAAGAATGCAGGAGCTACTTATCAAAGAGCTATGAATGCTATTTTTCATGATATGATATGTGATTTTCTAGAATGTTATATTGATGATATAGCCATTAAATCAAACAATATAGAAAATCATTTAGAATATTTGGAAAATGTATTTAAAAGAATGAGACTTTACAAGTTGAAGATGAATCCACAAAAATGTGCCTTTGGTGTTAGTGCTGGGAATTTCCTAGGCTATCTAGTGCACAAAAAA
The DNA here is from genome assembly GCA_017140935.1 of Hamamelis virginiana. Classification (NCBI taxonomy): domain Eukaryota; kingdom Viridiplantae; phylum Streptophyta; class Magnoliopsida; order Saxifragales; family Hamamelidaceae; genus Hamamelis; species Hamamelis virginiana. The sequence continues at coordinate 4,481 of JAESVK010069914.1, forward strand.
GGCATTGAAGTAGACTCAAATAAAGCAAGAGCAATTATTAATGCAAAACCTCCCTCTAATAAAAAAGAGTTGAAAAGGTTTTTAGGGCAATTAAATTTCCTTCGAAGGTTCATTTCAAATGCTGCAGGAAAAACCAGAGTGTTCTCTTCACTATTGAAGCTGCGAAATGAAGATGAATACAATTGGAATGAGGAGCATCAGAAGGCATTCGAAGCAATCAAGACTTATCTAATTAATCCACCTATTTTGATGCCACCAAGGTTGGATAAACCTTTGAAGTTATATATTTCAGCAGCTGAAGAATCTATTGGCTGTCTTTTGGCTCAAGATAACAATGAATTAAGAGAACAAGCCATCTATTATTTGAGTAGGGCATTGAATTGTATTGAATGCAAATATTCTTCAATTGAAAAGTTGTGCCTTACATTGTATTTTGCTGCAATGAAACTCAAATATTATTTGCTTCCAAGGAATGTAATTGTCCTATCAAAATTCAATTTGATAAAATATATTTTATCTAGACCTTTGCTTAATAACAGAATCGGAAAATGGATTCTAGCATTAACAGAATTCACTTTTGTTTATATGCCTCAAAAGGCTGTGAAAGGTCAAGCCTTAGCAGACTTTTTGGCTGATCATCCATGCCTTGATATAAAACAAGAAGAGTTTGATTCTTTTAGTATTGGTTTTGCTCCGTGGAGAATGTGGTTTGATGGTTCGAAGACAAACCAATATTCTGGGATTGGAGTTGTTATCGAATCTCCTAAAGGAATTAAGACTAAGTTTAGTCTTAGACTTGAATACAATGGAACCAACAATCAAGCTGAATATGAAGCTTTAGTGTTTGGTTTAGAAATACTAAAAGAATGGAAAGCCGAAATGATTGAAGTAATGGGAGATTCTCAATTAATCGTAAACCAAGTGAAAGGAGAATATAAGTGCTTAAGCCCCATTTTAATTCCTTATTACTTGAGTGCTGTACATTTATTATGTAACTTTGATGATGCAGTCATTGATTACATACCAAGATTTATGAATTAAGAGGCTAACAGTTTAGCCCAAATTGCTTCGGGTTTTAAAGAAAATCCTTGGGAAGAAGAAATTTGTTTCGAAAATAAAAAGAAAATATTACCTTCTTTATTGGACAGAGGTTTACCTCTGGAAGTAAATGAAGTTCAAATTGTTAAGAAAGATTGGAAAACTCCAATAATAAATTTTCTTTCTAACCCAAATGCTGAATCAACGAGGGCAATAAGGCTTAAAGCCATTAAGTATATTTTGTATGATGATATATTATATAAAAAAGGAGCTGATGGTTTGTTACTTAGATGCCCAAGTTTAAAAGAATCTATGAAAATAATGGGTGAAGTCCATGAAGGAATTTGTGGTGCACACCAACCTGGTATTAAAATGAGATGGTTGATTCGAAGACATGGGTTTTATTGGCCTACAATTCTCAAAGATTGCATTGAATATGCTAAAGGTTGTCAAGCTTGCCAGAAACATGGAAATTTACATCATAGGCCGGCAATTGAATTAAATTCCATTATCAAACCATGGCCATTTAGAGGTTGGGCAATGGATTTGATAGGAAAGATTTTTCCTCCTTCATCTAAACAACATTCTTTTATTATTGTTGCGACTGATTATTTTACGAAATGGGTTGAAGCAAAACCTATGGTTTCAATAAATCAGTGTGATATTATAAATTTCATAAAAGAAATAATGAGTAGGTTTGGAATTCCTCAAACCATAACTGCAGATCAAGGCAGTGTATTTGTGGGGAGTGAAGTCAAAAATTTTGTTGATCAATATGGAATTACCTTGATTCATTCAACTCCTTATTATGCCCAGGCTAATGGTCAAGCTGAATCTTCGAATAAAACTATCAAACAAACTATGCAGAAGATGATTGAAGATAACCCAAGGGAATGGCATGAATTGTTGATAGAAGTTTTGTGGGCTTATAGAACTTCGAAACGTTCTAGTACTGGAACAACTCCATATGCATTGACATATGGACATGATGCAGTACTCCCAATGGAAATAAATGTGAATTCATTAAGAGTAGCCAAACAACATCAAATGTCTTTTGAAGATTACCATCAATCCATGTATATGGAACTTGAGAACATTGATGAAGAAAGAGTAGATGCACTTAATCAAATTCAAATTCAAAAGAAGAAGGCTACAAGGGCTTATAACAAAAGGATTAAAATCAAAACCTTTGCAGAAGGTGATTTGGTATGGAGAACTATTTTACCAATTGGTTTGAAAGATCAAAAATTTGGGAAATGGTCACCAAATTGGGAAGGACCATTTTAAATTCATCGAGTTCTAAAAGGAGGTGCATACCATTTAAGAGGAATGAATGGATATGTACACAATAAGAAAATTAATGGAAGATTCTTAAAAGAATACTTTCCAACAATATGGGAGAATAGAAACATGTAATATACACAAAAGAAAATATATTCATAAAGGATCGAAGCAAATGTTTACATAAGAGTAATTGTGAAATTGTTTCAAATGCATCCTTTTTTCTAAAAAAATTGCAAAGATTTCTTGAAACTCTCCCAATCAGCACTGTTGCTATCCAGATATTGCATGAGTCCTTTTTTCTTTCTGGCAATTTGTGGATTGTTGTCAAGATGAAGCTTCAATTTTTCTTTCGTTGGAAGAGCTTCAGTTTTCATAGCCAGAAGTTTCTCTTGGTTTGAAGTCCTCTCAATCTGAAGGTCCTGCAGTTCCTTTTGAAGAGCTTCAATTTTCGAATCAATCTGATGAATAGTCTGATCTATTTCTTTCTGAGAATCCAGATTGGTCTTCAATGTGTTAGAGAAAAGGTGCATTTCTTCTAGAGTCACATTGCACTGAGCCAGGTCATTCCTTATCTCTTCATGATTCTTTATAAGAGTGATCATATGAGTGATCAGATATTTCAGATTAGTAGGAGACCCTGGAGATGCATTTTGTAAATCTTGAAGAAGATCATTGCATTGTGCTAACACTTCATCTCGAAGCTCAGTCTGGTTCAAGTCATTTAAAGAAATAGCAGAACATTTTTGAAACAGAGATTTGGTTTTAGCTGAATAGGAATGAACAGTCAGAATTTCTACTGGTTCATCCTCAGGAGTTTGAACAGCAGAAGCAGCTAATTTAACCAATTCCAAAGTATCATCAGTATCCGAAAAGTATGCATCAGAAGAAGGTATATCCACTTGACTGCTAGGAAAAAATGCAGGTACTTCTTCTTCTTGACTTTTTGTCTACAGAAAAGAAATTGAATGTTATTTAAGAAGTTTACCAAAAGTTGATATAATGTTAAATTAAAAAATATTTACCTCAGTTGAAGCTTCACAAGTTATTAACTTGATGGGAAGACTCATTTGAGTGTCTTGAGAAATTGAAGGAGAGGGGATTTTTTCCAAACCTTTGAATTTAACAGGTGTTGCTGACTGTATCAATAAATCAAAGGTAAATATTTGATTTTTATATTTTGGTAATCAAATATACATGAGGTATGTAAACTCACGAAAATGGCAGTAGCTTGAAGAGCTTCATAATACTCTGGAGGCAGTGCCTCGAAATGTGAAGCCATTTTTCGGAGCAGCTCGTGTATCTGAAATATGAAATGTTAATAAATTGAATAAAATTAATACAATAAATTTTGTTCAATGAACTTGTATTTCTTACCTCTGGGGATACCGAGGGAGTAGTATGAGTTGAAGAAGGAACTTCTGAAGATGAAGGAACCTGAAAAGAAAAAGACAATTAGAATAAAATATCTTAGACAGATATTGGCAGAATTCAAAGTAAGTATGAGAATTTACTTGAAAATTGGCAATATAGCCAGAATCATCCATCATTGCCAGAGGAATTGGAGATAAAATTTCACTTGAAGGATCTTTCTCTTCTTCAACTCGTTTTTGTCTTTTTAATTGTTTCCTTTCTTTTTTCTTCTCTGCTCTGGCTTCATAGAAGGCTACTTTAGCCTCTAATTCTGCCATTCTTTCTTTTTCCTTCCTTATTTCTTTTTCTTTTTTCTTCTCTTCTTTTCTTTTTCTTTTTCTCTCTTGTCGAGTCAAATCCTCTTCAGGATCAGTAACAGGATTGAGAATTTCCTGAGAAACAGCAGTGTGCTTTAGAAGTTGAGAAGGATTGTGAAGGGCTTTAGTCCTTTGCTCAGGGAAGAGGTCAGGATACAATTTCTTTTTTCCTTTCTCAACTGTAGCAACAGAAGAAGCTTGGGACGCAAACATAGCTGGAGGCTCTTGGGTTGAAACTTTTCTTCTCTGAATCAATTGTGGAGCCTCTTCTGTTTCTTTCTCACTTTCTTCATCACTGATCACTATCTCAGTTGGATCACTGATGATAGTTTTTTGTCTTGATTGACTCAGAAGTCTTTGACCTGCATTTACAACAATAATATTAATAAACTCTTTAAGTTTGAATAAAATATATGCATCAATAAATACTTACTCTTTCTCTTGCTGGGAGAAATTTGTTCAGTATCTTTTACTTTCTTCTCTTTTTTCACTGTCTTTACCGGAACTTGAGTTGAAAGTAAAGAAGCAGTCTTGTCAGAAGTTCCCACATCAACTGAAGTAGTTGAACGAAGCTCGAATGGGAACAAAACTTGTGCTAGATTGGGAATATCAAAGCCACCATATGCTTGCTGCCAGTTGGTCTCCCACCAAGTCTCAAAATAGTTCTCAGTAATATTTGATTTGCCAAATTGGAAGAAATGAAAACTATTTTTTGACTTGAGATAAAAAGTTTGGATGCTTTGGATTTGTTCAGTGGATTTAAAGGTTACTCTCTGAGAAGCAACTGGATTGAATGAACTGACATATGGAAGAGGAATGGCTTGAAGAAGACCAAATTGCCTTGCAAAAAGATTAGGCAGGTATGGTTCACTCTGGGATTCAAAAAATTGTGCTCTGCCTCTTGTAGCAAAAGAAGAAACAACAAGGTCTCTACTGATCAGAAAGCTTGCCCAGGAATTTGTCACATATGAGGGGTAAGTCTCTTGGTGCTGAATATTTTTAATCTTTTTTATCCATTGAGGCCCAACTTTTGGATTGAAGAATGGTTGAAAGAAAGAAGCATTCCTTCGAAGATCCAGATTAAGAAAGAAATTTAAATATTGTTCAAAAGAAAAAGAAGGAACACTTTCAGTCATTATCATTCTCTCACCAAAGTTAACAAAAGTTTGTTCTTTCAAATCAATTAAGTTGGGCCGAATTTCAGGAAAATATGCATACAGCCAAAATTGCAAAATCCAAAAGGGACCCCCCATTTGATAAGACAATTTCTTGGAGTGCATTTCTTGGCATCTTTTGTAAAGATTGGCCAAAAGAAAAGGAGCTAAAGCAAGGGTATGTTTCGAAGACAAAGCCTTAGCCAAATAAAGAAATTCCAGAGTAATTCTTTGGGAAGAAGAACAAATCAGGAATCTGTTGATCCAAAAAAGAAGAAAAGAAATATATTCCTGCTTTGAAAATTTCTTCGAATCATTTTTCATTTCAGCTTTGATAAAAGCAGAATAGCTAAGGTCTTTGCTTTGAGGAAAATTATAAGTTGAAGTTTGACCTTCAGCCAAAAAGGTAGTAATTTCAGATCCAAAAGGAAATACACTGGTAATTTCACAAATGTCGATGATTGTTGGAGACATGGGACCATATGGAAAGTGAAAACAGTTAAAGGTAGGGGACCAAAAACATAAAGCAGCCGCAAGAAGCTTACCATTGCATTGGAAGCCTCTAGTAGATAAAGTGATGGCATCATGGATTCCTATTTCATGCCATTCTTGTTCCTTAAAGCTTTTGGCTCGTTCGACCCAAGCATTCCAACCGGTTTCTATTTTGGGCCAATGTCTAATGGGTCTTCCATCCCATTCGAGCTTCTTACTCTGTTGAAGCAAAGTTTGTTGTCCTTCGGGGAATGGGAAGTGAGGGGTAAAATCTTTGTGAATCTCTTTTTTGAAAGATGGCCCTAAAACTGTATAGTTGGCATTAGATGAATGAGGGTTTAGGATGTGAGGGTAAACATCTTCAGATCGGTATTTTAGGGTTTCATTAAAAAGTTGTGATAACACGAGGGAAGAAGATGGTTCCACAGTCGCAGGTGTAGAAGAAGAAGCTGCCATTGAAGGTTCAATGCAAGGTTGACAATATGGAAACAGTGAAAATTGAAGAACTCGGTTCGTAGTCCTTTAAAGGTAAAAACGATAATGACGCAGCAGAACTGAAAAGACGTGAGGCTATCACATCAATTCGAAACTCTTTAAAAACAGAGGATTTCTCTTGATGCGGGGGGTATGGTTACTATTAAAATAACCGCCCAATGAAATCTGGGCACGTGGCAGATATTTTTAATAAGAGACAGTTGCAGCTCTTTAAGCCAATAAGGAAAAGCATATAATGAAATACTTTGTACTAGATTAATATACCAAAGTAACTGCTTATAACCGCCAGTTTAGTGGTGAGTTGTCAATTTAAAAATCGAATAGCAGTTATCAGATCATGGATTTAAAATAAAAGACATTCAATCGTTCAAATAGAAGATCAGCAATGCTGTTGGGCAGGTGTTGATCTATAATTGGTGCGAAGACAGTTAAGCAGTTTTTCTTTCAAGCCAATCATATTGAAGCAAAGTTTTCTCACGAAGCAAGATGTGAAGATTTCAATTGGATCATAGAGGCTTATGACACTTGTCAACACCTTATTGGACATGGGTGGAAAGCGGTTACCTCTCAAGTCTATAAATAGAGGAAGGACTCTCCATGCAAATGGTCCACGACCTCACAAGACACACGTCTTTATGCATATCTCTTCTCTATCTCTCC
>JAESVK010069918.1:0-25704 GCA_017140935.1 Hamamelis virginiana
ACATTTAGTTCCATATTTCAGAAAAACGACTTCGTGATGCTTACCAAAAGCTTAAGGATAGAGGTATCCCACTGGCCTCAAACCAAGTAAATTACAGCCTTATATATAGGCTTCCGGAGGAGAATGGTGTTAAGGCTACCTGTGATGAACTTGGAATCACTCTGATTGCATATTCACCTATTGCTCAAGGTGAAATGCCCATCTTTTCTGTTCTTGCTTCACTATGTAAAGTGTAAACTTCTTTGCTAAATTGTGAATATTCGCCATTATGATTTAATACATCAACTTAAAAAATTCCATAAGCATTATGAATTTGCTAGGAGGCTATTATTCTTTCATTTCATTGTATCTAAGGCTTCATAGCATGGGCTTCAAATACTGTCAAGATACAGAAACTTATGCTTTTTTGTTGTTTATTTGGATAAAATTCTATTTTATATTTGGAAACAAAAATTGCTTCTGAAGCAATTTGGAAGGAGATGTTACACCTTTCAATTGATGAGCCTTTTGACACAAATCCTGTGAATTCTGCAACCTTGATACCTTTTTTCCCCTCTTTATTATTGGTAAAATATTTATTTTGCTGCATGTGTTTTTTTTTTTTTCAACATTGTCGAAAACTTCAGCTGTGAAGAGCTTCAAGAATTGGCTGTTACTTCTAACTATAGCCTGCAATATAAGTTTCAAAACAGAAATTTATCTAAACAATCTTTTAATCCCGTGCTTAGCCAACAATTTTTATTTATCTCGTCAAATTTTTGTTGCGATATATTAGATCACATAATTTTTTAATTATATAGTGATAAGATAGTCTTAGTAACGCGGTTTAATGTATTCGCGACAAAATTCCCATTGGGTTTTGGTCCTTTCACAATCTTGGCTTCAACCACTATTCAGACTGCTGGAGGTCAAAATGTGACACATCCATAATGGCCAGTGTTTTATAGCTCCTGTTTAAAGGTGTATACATATCTCTGTGTGAGAACATGCATGAGTTCAAAGGCTGTATGGTAGACAATCCGGCCCAACTTTATGATCCATGACAATAATAGTAAGGAAAAAACCAATGTATTGAGAGACGAAGAAAAGAATATGAATGCATGATAGCTAAGTCTATTTTTATGTAATGGGATGAAGTAGAATAAGTACTTTGAGTAAATTACATTCACTGACTGTTCGGATCACTCCCGAAACTAGGATCTCATAACCCAGACCCTAGCAGTTCAATAGTTTTGTCAAGTCCAAATTTAGAAACACATTAGCGTGTGTGTGTGTGTGTACGCGCATGACAAGAGCTTTAGATGCATTCAGGTGCTCTTACGGGAAAGTATACGCCAGGAAATCTACCCACTGGCCCTAGGGGCCGGATTTACACCTCTGAATTCCTAACAAGGGTAAGGCTATGGAATTGTATGAAAATTCATTATCTTCAGTCTTCCTATTGCGTTGCTGAATTATTATTTTTTTGTTCTGTGCAGCTACAACCCCTCATAAACAGAATAAGGGAGATAGGACAAAACAACAATAAAACTCCCACACAGGTTTTTTCATGTTCCTTAACTAGCATCCATTATTTAACCTTCTCAGCTTATAGACTCTAGATTTAGCTCTTCAAATTTGTATTTAAGTATGGTATGACACTCCTTTTTATCACTTTTGTTCGTGTTAGACAAACTAATGCACATATGAGACACTTTCAGGTACAGTATGTGTTACAGATCATTTGTTGTTGGGACAGCTCATTTCCAGCTGGAAACTGACACCTTACACAGACCAAAAGAAATATCTTTAGTAATGTTTCACGTTGAACTTGAAGTGATCCTACATGAATGAGGAAACTATACATACTAGTTCAGCATTCACAAATTCAAATGAAATGTATTTTCCTGGTATCTGAATGCCCTGCGTGATTATATGGCAATATAGTAAGAGATGGTTTCCCCTCTACAGGTAGTACTTAACTGGCTAATAGCTCAGGAGAATGTTGTGCCCATCCCAGGAGCCAAAACTGCAGAACAGGCCATGGAGTTTGCGGGTGCACTAGGTTGGAGACTCACTAATGAAGAGATTGATGAGCTGCGATCACTAGCTTCAGAGACAAAACCTGTTATCGGTTTCCCTGTTGAGAACTTATAAAATTTCACAAATTTGTAAACATGCACTACAAGAAAAAGAGGCTATTGCAACCAAATTTTGCAACGGAATTGAGGGCCGTTGCAATAATTCTATTTTTGCAAAGGAAAATGCCGTTGCAACGAAGTGAAATGGTTGACTTTACTAGGTTATCTTCCACCATCGCAAATTTGCATAAATTTGTGAATATTGTATTTTTTTTAAAATTTATATTATCATTGCGACGGAATTAACCCTCACAAAAATAAATATGAATATATTTATTAATTTATACGGTATATTTGAATTAAATATAATTTTTTAACAAAAAATATACATTTCTTGCGACCAAACATACCGTCGCAATGTTTCCCCCGAGTACACCCCGCACGTATGTTTTTCCTCTCCCTCTTCCCTCTTCCCTTTCAATCTCTGTGTGTGTGTGTGTGTGTACTGGCGGAACAGGGTATCAATGGAGCCCTCCATTCTCTGCTCTCACCATCTCGTCCCTTTCTCTACTCTCATATACGCACAGCTATCTCTCTCTCAGGCAAGAAAATAGAGCCCCCTTCTCCATCTTCGAGGGTTAAAGAGGGGTTTTCTGCATATTTGAAAAAAAGGGTTAAAGGGAGTTTTTCTGTTCTCTCTTATTCTTCATTCTTGCCCGATTTCTCACAGGTCAAGTAAGTTTAGTATTTTATTTATTTATTTTTTTTATATTTTCTGTTTTGATAATGTGGGTAATAGATAGACAATTTTTTGTTAGGGTTTTACTTTTCAACATTAATGGGGTTGTGTAATTAGGGATTAGTGGGTGTTGTGTGCAGGAAAGGTATGTGTAAAGCCCTCTCAGCCCTTTCAGCTACTTGCGTGCAAATGGCCATCACGAACCCTTTGCTTGTGATTGATTACTTGAAGTTTCTTTATTGTACTTCTTGTATAAGAGCATCTCCAATGGTGTTAGCTAAAGCTAAAGCTAAAGCCAAATATAGCTGAATTCTGAAAAAACACATCTCCAACGGTTCAGCTATCTGCACAGCTAAATTATTGCTGAGCTAAAATTTCAGCTAAATCTGGCTTTAGCTTTAGCTCAGCTAAAATTTCCATGTCACCGTATGGTTGGCAAATCCCAACCATACCTCTCACAGCAAACACAAACAACACAGCAATTCAGCACCTAATTCAGCATATCCCAATGAACAATCACAGTACAAACAGAAATCAAAAACTTCACTTTGATGCATTCTCAATAGGTAAAAAAATTTGGGGGAAAATTAAAAAAAAAACATACCAGAAATTGAATGAAGTCCATGGCCACTGTCGGAGACGACTGTGTCGCGACCGGGAGACAGCAGCTCACCGCCGGCAACGATCCATCAACGGTTCATCTCTCACCGCCGGCAACGATCCATCAACGGTTCATCTCTCACCGCCGGCAACGATCCTTGGTCTGTGCCGCAATCGGGATCGAGAGAGAGAGAGAGAGTCTGATGTCGCATCGAGAGAGACCCGCGAGAGAGAACGAGAGAGATGATCACCGAGATGATCGAGAGAGGGAGATCGAGAGAGATGGAGGATGGAGAGGATCGAGAATGGGGATGGAGAGGATCGAGAATGGATTTTGGGATTGAGATGGGGATGGAGAGGATCGATAATGGGGATGGAGCTCTCGGAATGAGATGGGTTTGGAGAGGATCGAGAGAGAGGAGATATTTCTCATCTCATGGCAGAAGATATTTGTTTAAGAAATTTTTGTTTTGTTTTGTTTTTATTTTATTTGTTTCTTATACAAACGGCTATATCATCAAACCACCCAAACGACTCTTTTTTTTTTCTATTTAAACCCCAATATTTCGTTGTATTTTTTTTTTTAAATTATTTTTTTTCAATAAAACACTCACAATGCGTTGTGACGATGAAATTTTCTTATCAAACGACAACGGAACACAAATTGAATATATTATGTAATTTTTAAAAATTAAAAAATTTGAAGTTTTAATTTTTTTTTTGTTTTTTTTTTTTTTTTTCCGGTTAAATTTGGATAATTGTGGTGGGAGATAAATGAATGCATAATTGTGTAATTATTGTGGATGAATAAGGGTAAATTGGGGAAAATGTAGTTAAGCTAAAAAAATGAAGGATGTACCATTAGAGCTCATCTAGCCAAAGCTATAGCTAAAAACACTGTAGCAAGCTGAAATGACACTGTAGCAAGCTAAATTTAGCTTTAGCTCCCCAATTTTAGCTAACACCATTGGAGATGTTCTAAGAATCCTAGATTTAAGCTCTAGCTAAGCTCAAAGAATCCATTCTTTTTTTCTTATTCATTTCTAGTTTTTATGTTGATGGGTCAGCATTTGAAAAAAAAAAATGTAATAAACTTGAAATCACCTACATATTTTCGGGTTTTGGGTGACAACTAGAATTTTGTCATTTATTTTCCTAATGACTTTATTTGTTTATGCAGAATGTATTACCTAGAAAAAACTCCCAGGAAAAACGTAATTTTTGTAGAAGGTTTTACTTTTCTTAGGGATATTTGAATGGGAATCTTAATGAAAATATATTCAGGTATTGTCAGTTACCTTTCAAAAAGATATATCTACATATCTATCTCATTTTTTAGAATTGGGATAAATTTTCCCTGAAAATATTTTCTGTCCAAACAAGCATAGCCCCTGCATTCTGATTTTGTTTTTTCTTGAATTTGATCTAATTCATTTTAACTCCTAGTTCTAGGGATCTATTTTTAAGAATTGGGATAAAGACAGAGGGAATGATTTGTTTCCAGAAATTTTGAAGGATGAGGCAGTGGCAAGACTAAATGAGCTTGGAAAGGTATTTAACCAAATTTTACTGGTTACATATTTAATTATAGAAACCTAATTCTAATGTGTACCTTTATGTATACCTTTTTTGTCTTTATGTATACCTTTATTGTCTCAACTGCACTAGAATGTTCCTAGCTAATACTATTGTCCCCCTATTTAAACTCTCTTAAAATTTACTTGAACAAAGGTTAACCAAATTTTAGTATTAAAAGCATTTGAATACTAGTTCAATAGTAATGCGGTACTTCATCCTTTGCCCTCCCTGCATAATTTTCAACTTTCCAATCTTATTATAAACTCATGCCATTAGTAACATTCTTGGCTAGCTCCTTGGCTAGTTTGTAAGCTATGATGCTCTGCCATGCTCCATGAACATGCACTAGTTGTTGCTTCTGTGGCTATATAGTTCAAACTTTTTTGCTTCTTGAAGAGTACCTGTGTTTCTCATAATGACTTAATGTTTCAACTGGTTTCATCTGGTTTAATCCTTCACTAGTATAGGTAATGTTCACTACAACAAAAATGGGCTACGGCAACATTGGGTGGAGTGAAAAAGAGGGGGGGGGGGAGGTGTTGTTTTTGGTGATGGAGCAAATTCAATAATGTGGTTCTAATGATTCACTCAATAGCCACCTTCTATTTCTTACCAGATGGTGCTCTGTATTGCAATAAGTTCTCTAACAATTAATCATTAATCGTTTTTGTGGGTGTTCCAGTGATAAATATGTGGAGCAAATTTTGGGTGGAATTCCTATGGCTGAGATCTTTTACCAGTGTGGTGAGAAACCTTCAGAGATTATGAGGTTTGTTGGCAAGCAATGCACTTATATTACCTGCTGCATCATCCTATCTCTTGGTTCTAGTCTAGATATTATTTATTTTTTTCAAAAATTCCAAGTTTATTTCTTGTTCCTTGGGAGCTCTCAATTCTGTGTATCACTTATTATTCTCTTCCATAGGATCGTATCTCTATTTTGTGTTTCATGTTTCTGTATTAAGTCTAATGCATACATTCCAAATAGTGGTTTTAATGTCCATCAGCATGTCAATATATCCATTGATAAATCCAATAATCAAGGGTATTGATTAACAGTTTAACTAATATCTCAAAATACCTAAACATCTATTGACATACTTAGTTATTCTTGACCAATCATCAATGTTTCTGTTCACATGTTGAGATATCTGTTGATAATTTGATACATTCATCATTGTTTTTTTCCAGTAATTTGCTTTACTTTGTTGTATTTGACAACCTTGTTTTCAAAAGCTTGATTCATTCTTGTTGCATTATAGTTAACCTTTGAATTTCTACTATTCTATGTAAGTATTAGCTCTAGTCTTTTTTCTCCAGATTCAACTCCCTACCTATATTGTTGTTATGCAAAAAAATGTCTTTATTTAATTTGTTGAAAATATATGACCCAAGACATAGTACCCATGTTTCACCATTATTGTTGAGTTTTCGCTAGTATTCCTTTTTCTTTCAACTTCTGTGATTTGGTTACCCAATGAAGGAATGGCCTTAATTTCTGAAGCTTTATATTTTTGGATTTTTTTTTCCTTCTATTGCTTTGTTGTGTCACATTTTTGTTTTAAAAAAACCAGTTTGTGTAGAACTCAACTGCAATTAACTTTAAGATTCATTGTTACTGTCCAGAAATTTGAAAACAGTGTGCAGTCAAACATACTCTTAGTTAGTGCAAATCTACAACATAATCCACTATTGAAAAGAAAGGTTTCCTGTATTCACTTTGGAAAAATATTTTTAATTTGATTAGCAACTACTGAGCAATGTGGTTGAAATAATTAGTTTGATAAACTGTTTGGATTTTTTGTGAAATTTGATAGTCTAGAACATCTATAAGATTTATGTTTTGAAATTAAGTAATTTCACTTATACTCTACATTTGTAGGGCCGATTGAAAATTTCAAACTTTGGATGGTCAGTACAGTCAAGAAGCAAGAGGCACACCATGTGTGGAACTTTGGATATGGCTTTACAGCTCTGAAGTAAGTGTATATGCATACGTTGCAGCTCAAGTCAAGAAAGCCATGGAGGTCAGTGATTGTGTGCATGTAGTTTATTTTTACATGTGACTTGCCAGTAGTTTATTCTATGATACTCTCTTAGCCCTTCAATTACATGATTTATCTTTTGGATATGCAAGTGTTTTTTTTCCTCCTACCTCTGGCTTTAATTTCATTCAAATCAACCTTGCATTGATAGAATCTTCGGTATACTCTTCTACACTTCCAAATTGTTCAAGATTATGCAAGCTTTTGTACAAAGTTTGCATGTAGTTAATTGACTTTCTTCTTGATTTTATTCCATTATCGAATCTTCCCTTTTCCATTCCTTTGGCGAGATATTTTTAATTGTTCCCACCAAGCGGGAGCTCTTCCGTTATGGTGAATTGCTACCAAAATTGCATTTTTTTCCTTTGAAACTTCATAATAGTCAAATGTTTGGTTTCTTTGGTGTTGAGGTGATGAAATGTCCAAGTGGTATTTAAAATTATGAAACTCTAAAGATTTGCTGTGCCAGTTCCTTTTTTGCTTCACTTAGGTGGGAAACTGCTTATATTTGAAATTTCTATATACAGTCTTCTTGTTTCCAGCTGCCCCTGTTTGCATTTTCCTTAAATCTGAGTAAATTTCAATAAAAAAATAACTAGAATTGTCTTTCATTGAACTGGATTTCGACTTTAATGAAAAACGTTTTAAAAACATTATCTAATCTCCATTCACTTGTTATTTTCTTGCCTATCAGTGCATACCTTGCCTGACTTATTTAAGAGATGAAAGTCTTGAAACAGTATGTATCTAATATTGAAAATAATCTTACAATCAGATACTGTATATATTGAGTGCAGTAGTTTATCCCTTAACCTCCTTGTTGCCCATTTGCTTTTGTAGGAGAATTTAAACTTAACATTGAATGCAACAATGACACCCTATCCGGTCATCCGTACATCATGTTTTGTCTCTCAAGCTTTTCTTATGTAATTTTACATGCTAGAAACTTCCAGGAATCCCTCAAGGATGAATGGAAGTGCTCCTTTGCAAACTTCTTATACTTGTGTTCTCTGCAGCTGTTATCAGGATCTTGAGACTGCAAGAATCAATGGTTTGCTGGGAAATATTGATGCAAATACTGGCGATCCTCAAATTGGTATTAGATTATAACAAACCACTTGTTTTTCCATAACTTTGTACTTGTCTTTTGTCGCAGTTTGCATACTCAAACGGTGAAAGGTCTGGAGATTTGAAGCTGTAACATAGATCTGTTGTCATCATTACAGGTTGAGATACAGATCAATTTCTCACAGGTATAGCAGAGGCAACTATGGTTATGTTGTGATAACCCAAAAATTTTAAAATTTATTATTTATGTATTTTAACTTAAGTTTTGGGGTATTTTGTGAATCAAGAAGTTTCATATTTTGAACTTTATAAAAGTTGGGGTGATTTTGAAAATTTATATAAGTTTTGAAGTATTTTGCAAATTAAGGAAATCAAATTTTTTTACAAATTGCTAAAGAGTCCTCAATCTTCTCTTTAAAACCCGTGAGATGCAGCCCCCCCTTCATTCTTAACATTTGCTTTTGGGTCTTCAAATTAGAGAGCCGAGAGTGGGAGAGGGTCTGTGAGTGGAGTTGCCGCACCAAGCCTTGCCGGATTCTCACCGGGAAACTTGCCGGAATCACCCCTTTCCTCCATTGAAGGTAAGCCAAGCTTGCATTCATTGTTTTCCCTTCCTTGTTCTTTGTTATTTTCGGATGATTGTATAGCTTTGGGTCTGATTTGGATGGGAGAAAGAACTACTGGTGTTTGAGGAGATTTATATTAAGTTTTGGGTGGATTTTAATGAAGGGTATCAATTCAGTTTCACTCTTGTGCAAACTGATTTGGGGTTTTAAAGCATAAAGTCATGATTATGGGTTTTAGAAGGCTGCTGGAAGATGGATCCATAGTCGAATGCATTTTTGCATTGGGATTTTTTTTACATGCATGCAAAGATCGGATGGTTTTTCTAAGCCTTCATGGGTTTTAAACTTTGGATTTGATAATCTCGGTGGTTTCTTCTCAAATTTGATTTTAAAAAGGAAAGTTTCAAGGTTTTGATTTTTGGTTTTAAGCATACATACAAGAACAATTTGGTCTTCACGGATTTTTATTTTTGCTCTTAAAAAGTTTGATAAATGCTCTTCAAAACTCCCCCTTTTACCGTTGAATTGACTGTGATGATTTTTTTTTGGGGTGGATCTTAACATGCCAACTCGGTTTGAAGAAGGTTCATGAGCTGATCCGAGACATACATGGGTTTAATCTTGGGACTGTGCATGTCAAACTTTTATATTTTTATGATTGATGAATAATTCAAGTAACTTTGGGTTTGCAAGTGTGGGATTCACTGCTACGTGATTTAAATTATTGGGTTTTGGAAATCTCAGGAGCTACACGCATGACTAATGTGATAAATCTTCAATTTCAAAAACTCAGATTTTATAAACCATGTGATTTACTTTTGAAATGGGTTTTAAAAACAGTTTTACATAAGCTTTTTGAATTGCATGTAGATAGATTCATGTGTAAAGTAAATATTTGGGTAAACTAGAAAAGCAAAGGGGCTGGAAAATGAATTTTTGATATGTTATATACCTGTGTTTTAGTTTTTGAAATCATACATTTCGGATGTATGCATTTGAGATATGATTTTAAGTTTAAATAGCAAATTTCATGGTCTTGGACATATATGTATGTTGGTACAAAGCTTTGAGTTGCTAAATTTAGGTTTAGAAAAGCTTATGGGGTTAAAAATGGAGGTTTGTACCCACTGTTGTTCGTATTTGTGCAGCAGGGGAGACCAATACCGATAATGGTCTATGCCATTAACGGTAATGGATAGGAAATGGGAAAAATCCGAGGTCTTTTTATGCATTTTCTCTTGAACTTTCTTTTGCTCATAACTCCTTCATTTTAACTCCGTTTTGGGCATATTTTATATGCATGAAAAGCTTGCGAAGTCTAGTATTTCAATTTAGGAGTTTAAAGGTCAAAATATTTCTGGAGAGAGAGGTATTTTAATAATAGCAGTTCTGCCCTTTAGTGAGCACATTGTTTTCTTCGGCCTATAACTCCTATTTCAGTTTACTTTCGGCCGTGGGATTCAATGTGTGGTATTTTGGCATAGTTGGGTATATGTCTTAGAAGTTTTTAAAGTCTTTGATTTGGTATTTTGGGGTTTTAAGTCCTTGGGGTCCCAAGTGAACAGTCTTTGTTAGTAGCATGCATTACTTTTGAACCGAGGATGCTTGTACTTCCTTTTGAATTTCTTTGCTTGCATTTTTTTGTTTGTTCTCAGATTTGATTTGGGTCCTTTGGAGGACCACTTGCATTGGGTGCATGAGCATTGCATTTGGGAGGCTCGTGGAGCCACAAAGGGTTGGAAACACCGTTGCCTTAAAGGTAGGGATAAGTAACATTTTACTTCTAATGATGATGTGATTGTTTTATATCTGTTTTGAGAACTTCGTGAATATTAAACACATTTGAACATTATGATTTATGAATACGTGAGAACCTCGTTGTTTACCAAATGGTTGAATAGATACATGGAATATAACGATTTGAGAACTGTTAATGTGTGGCATTTTTTTATGAAATGAAGCTAAAGAACAGAATTGTGACTTTTGAGATCTTAACTATGTTTCTTGGCGACTTATCTAGAAACGAAATGGAATGTTTATATAAACTAGGGAACAATCATTTGACTACATATTTTAAAGGAAATGTTAAGAAGGCATAAGGTGACGTTGCTTTTGTAAATAACTTTGATATTCTTGGTTTATAAATGTGTGCCTATTTTTCTGAACTGGATTACAACTGAATAGATGATGAGATATTTTAATTAGGTTGTCCCATTGATTTTGAATTGAACTGAAGGTTTGGAAATGAATACGATATTCATGCGTTATGATATATCTACACTGGAAATATGGTTTTGTCTTAAGAACTGTTTTCTATAAATGACGATGGATTATCAATGATTTTAGAAAATGCCTTGATACATTTATACGCCACTCATTTACAGCTTCACCTACTCGCTTTGGAAATTGATTTGGATGTATATATATATTATTGCTGCTATGCATGGTTCTGGCTCGGTTTGTATCACAGGGAGGTTTTTTTTTTATAAGGGCCCATGGTCCTGGGTGGAGCCTTAGTGCGGACCCGAAGTTTATAGCCCCGTAGTGGCTCGACAGTTGGCCGTGTGTTATAGGCAACTGATCGGTTTCTCTCGAGAGGTCAGACCCCATAGTGGTCGGTTTCGGTTACGCTAGTACCGGTGGCTTGTTAGCCAGGAACTAGTAACTTGTAATACGCTCACGAGCCTGGTTTTGATGGACATGGATGATATGGTGAGACACATGAGATGGATAGTTGAGATATGGAACAGCTTGATTAATTGTTTTCACTGAAAGACCACACAAGTTTATAATTGCTCTATTACTATTTTATAAACTTTATGGAAACTTTGTTTATTTAAAAATATTCCATGTATCATTGTATTGTTGTTATTAGTAGAGGTTACCTTATTCCTACTGAGCACGTTGAAGCTCACCCCTGCTTTATGCAGCAGATTTCAGGTGGGCTTGGGTTTGCACTCATGGTTTGGACAAGCCTCTGCTCGAGGGTTGTTGGATTTCTGCGTGGTATATTCTGCATTAGGACTTACATAATTACGAGATGTGTATTATTTATATTTTCCTTAATACCAGGATTTGTCTCTGATTGTGGCACAACCTATATGCCAGGGATGTTGGCATTATTATCTTTTAATTTATTATTAATACATAAGACGTTTGGGACATTCGTATGAGCATGACATATCATATTGTTAAATATATGTATATATAAATATATATTTCTTGGCTCTCATGAGGATGTATGAATGAGCAGGTCAGGTTGTACCTCTATCTTGACACGTGTCGACCTACCCGGGATGGTCGGTATAATAGTCTGGTTGGGGCGTTACATATGTTCAGTGTAGTCAGAAACATATGTAAAAGATGCATCTCTATATTTTGTTGAAAGCATCCAGCACTTGCAATTGCTAATGATTTTCATTAACTGGTTCAACTATTGGTTTTCCTTTCCATTACAGGGAGGGTTAGCACCAGGAGGATTCAACTTCGATGCAAAATTGTGAGTTGCTTTCTTTTGTTATTATTGATTTTCTCACCCTATGCATGTGTATTTGATTTAGTGGTCTGGATGTCAGGATGTGTTGCATTTTATGATGCTCAGTTTCATTAAATTTTATGGCTTTGGAGATATCCATCCATATTGACTTTACTACATGTAATTTAGACGACGAGAGAGCACAGATGTTGAGGACTTGTTCATTGCCCACATTAGCAGAATGGATACCCTCGCTCGTGGACTCCGAAATGTTGCTAAGCTGATTGAGGTGATATAGCTCTCTTCGTTACAAACTACTATAATTTTCATTATTGTTATTATATTTTTTTTTTCTTTTCTCCTAATCATGTGATTTGGTTTCTCTTTGTCCTGAAAAAAAAAAAG
The DNA here is from genome assembly GCA_017140935.1 of Hamamelis virginiana. Taxonomy (NCBI): domain Eukaryota; kingdom Viridiplantae; phylum Streptophyta; class Magnoliopsida; order Saxifragales; family Hamamelidaceae; genus Hamamelis; species Hamamelis virginiana. Next base: position 12,537 of record JAESVK010069918.1, read on the forward strand.
GATGGTTCTTTGGCTGAGCTTGTTCGCAAGCGATATAAGAGTTTCGATACAGAAATTGGGGCTCAGATAGAGGTAATGTGCTTCAAACACCTTTTCTCTTTTGCTTGGTTTTTGATTCCATACTTTTGCGGCTACTACATAGAACTCAATTCCGCATTTTCTAACAGGCTGGCAAGGCTGATTTTGAAATGCTTGAGAAGGTCATGCAATGGGGAGAACCTAAAGTTCATTCTGTTAAGCAGGTACTTTAAAACATTAGTTTTCAAGTTTAATGGGGCCTGCTAGTGATAATTGCTGAGCATCCTATACCTCACAAGTCACAATCGACACATTTATTATTAAATGCAAGACTAGTGACTGGTAAATATTGCCCGTGAAAAAGAAGAAATTAAAGAGTTAATAATAAGTACAAAATATAAATCTGTCCTTTCTTGTGGTGTAAGTGGTGATCCATATACCCATTCAGCAACTAATTTTCTCATATTTTATCAGTACCACTTCGGCTTGGCCACTAGTGATCCATATACTGATAAACTATATTATCAGACAATATTGCCCATGAACCGAATTTCTGGCTTCCTTTCTTTTCTTTGTTATTGTTTTTAGTCGAACATCCTTCCATCTCCAAGTCTTTGATTTTGACATAGGGCATGTCAAAAGTTATGACTGCAAAGGTTTATCAATAGTGCAGGTTCAAGCTATTATTGCTTGCAGTTCTCTAAAGTTATTGCTGCTGCTCCTCCTCCTCCAGTTTTCAATTGTTTATTTTCTATTGCCTGGAGTAGAATCTAACGAAAGATTTATGTACAATTTTGCAGGAACTTGCAGAGATGATTTTCCAATCTGCAGTGTAGAAAACAGCGAGTAGTTCTTATTCTTCTTCTGCTTTTGTTAGAAATGATACACAGTAGGTTTTAATAAATAATATGAGCAATGGTTGCACCAAAGTTCAAGTTGAGCTCGTAAATGGTCTTCTTGTAGCAAATAATACATGATAATGATCAGTTGATCTATGTATACTCATTGAACTTTTTAGTGGAATGAAACTTTCTTAAGTTAATAAGAGTTTATTCTGTTTACCAATCCTGGTTCATCAGAAAAGTGATTGTGAATATGCTACTGCTTGTATTTTTGGTGGCTTGGTTTTTTCTTTTAGTTGGTGCACCAAATGGAGCCAGACTTGACCTAACATGTAACTTAACATGGACCAATTGAGCCATTTTTGACGATTCGATGGAGGCATCCAGACCATATTTAAAAGAAATTAGCTTATGGCTTGTGGATTACTCTAAAATTTTGCAACGGCAAAGTCCCTCGCAACAATTGTTATAAAATCAAATGGAACTTTTTGCAACGGCATTTTCCGTTGCAAAAATCCGTATATAGTTTTGCAACGGCAAATTCCCTCGCAACAATTGTTATTAAATAATAATAAAACCGAATGGAACTTTTTGCAACGGCATTTTCCGTTGCAAAAATCCGTATAAAATACCGTATGTTCAGTTTCTTCCTTGCGACGGGGATGACCGTTGCTATAATTTTTTTGCAACGGGAAAAGCCGTCGCAACGGTTGTTTTCTTTGCGACTATAGCAATAGCAGCGGAATTGCGAGGGTTATTTCCGTTGCAAAAAAGCTTGTGCGACGGGAAATGTGCCTAATTGCAACGGAAAATTCCGTTGCAATAGATCATTTTTTTTGTAGTGATGAGTGCCCATTATTCACTAAGCTTTATAAATGCACGTCTGATTATCATCGACAAATGTTGAAGTTGTATGCTTTTAAACTCGTACATGTATGTTATGCACAAATCGTTCAAAATTCGATGTTTGTAAGCTTGATGATCTGAAGCCATTTTAGCTTTCCTTGATTTTAAGGAAAACTAGATCTTGGAAATGGTATTGTTTCAAGATTGCATCGGGAAATCTTTTGAGGATGAGTTTTGAGGATCATTTTCGTCTCTCTATCCTTTTTCGCCTCAGGAAGTCTTTTGAGGATGAGTTATGAGGATCATTTTCGTCTCTCTATCCTTTTTCGCAAAGGAAAGCAAGAAAGACAATTGGAGTTGCCTGGGTTGGATTTTTGCAGAACGGCAGACTATACCTATCTTCACTTCCAGCTTAATTATAATTATGTATAAAAAGCCCAAAAAAGGAAAAAAAAAAATTGATTCATGAAGTTTTTTTCCTTGGTATCTGAAGTCTAGTATGGTATTATTAAGGTGCTTGTAGTAAGTGGGTAACAAGTTCTTGAGTACCATTTGGATTTGCTCCTCCTTGGTTGGTTGATTGAGCATCTTAGAGACCTTAGCTCTCCACCTTGAAATGAAAGTAGAGAAGGTCTCCTTAGGTTCTTGCTTGGTTGTCTCCAAATCACGGTGGGTAACATCCACCTCGATATTGTACTTATAGTGACCACTAAACTCGGTGCATACATCTTCCCATGTTTTGATCTTGAATCCATCTAGAGATAGAAACTACCTAAGTGCAAACCCAATAAGTGACTCATGGAACATTCGGGCTAGCAATTCATCATTACCCTCATGTAGGTGCATGATCCTAATATACATCTTCAAATGGGTCTCAGGACAATCCATCCCATCAAACTTGTCCAATTCGGGCATCATAAAATGGATCGGCATACTGTAACACCCCACACAGGGTAACCCCTATGCGGAAATGCCACAGTGACATAAAACACCAAGCGCTTATCTTTTGAGTAATTTCTTTTTAAAATTAACACAGTTTAAAACAGTTTTTCAAAATACGCGTGCAGAAGTCTTTAAATAATTTTTCAACATCTCAAAAATTAAAGATAGCACTGAATACTAGTTTGTATCATGAGTACAGTCCCGTAATGTACTCAAATTCCAGAAACATCCATTTAGTTTACTGAGTTGGATAGAGTCTCATGTTGATAATTTGTCATCATCTTAAAGAAAACACATAACAGAAAAATAAACAAACACCAGGATTTACGTGGTTCGGCAAAATTGCCTACGTCCACGGTGAGTCATTTTTATTATTGTAATTCATATTACAAGAATACAATATCTTCCTGTCTCAATACATTCAGAAATATTCACATCCTTCCTCATTCTCATATCTGTCAACAAATTTATCATCAGCCAAATATCACATAAATAAATCATCATATCTGTAATTCATTTATATATATTACAGAATATATCCATCACTTTTTCACAATAAATAATTTTACACTACATGCATGCTTTATGCATATGACAGATGCAATGCTCATGCAGTCATACCTGTCATTTTCTCTGTTCTGCTTTTCCTGCAAAACATCAACCATTCACACTGATGGTAACTTTATTTTAGGATTCATCATTTCACGACAATAGATGGCTACCTCATTTTAACCATCTTACCACAACAGCATCCCCGCCTTTTTAGGATGTATATCACCCAGTCCCCACCTTTTTAGGACCTACCGCGATTGTCACTCATTGACAAGAGGATTTATGTACTGTTTTTAGCAAGGGTGATATATTAGTGCACTAACTGTTTCCAGGATCTTTTGTCCATCGGTGGTATCTCAACTCCTCGTTTCCACAGTTACAAAAATAATCATAAATGCATATGATTCTATGCAATATATTTCACATGCAACTGTGTCTCATGCCAGATGCAATTATTACATGCAATACATATGACATACATCTCATATCAACAATTCATGTATGTCAATTCGTGCATACATTTCATAGTATATCAACTCAACATATATCTCATATCAACAGTTATATCAGTGATATACAAATAAATCATTCTGCTCACTCAACTTGAGCCACCACATGTAACTGTGCCGCTGTAACACCCCGTACTTCTTCAAGTAACAATATTGTCCGCTTTCCCTGCACGCGTAACATGCGCGCCCATATACGCATTTTCACATGACAAGTGCACGGTTTTATTTTCTTAAAACACATTGTTACTATGAGATGTATGGAATTTACTGATAAGCCCAGTCACTTTCTCATAACATCATCACCACATGCCATATGCCAATTTTATGTGCAATAATTATGGCAATTATCACATGTATGTAATTTATACATAACAATTAACATGCTTCATCATTTTATTCATAATAATAACAGCATGTTATAAACTGTACAAATATCACATGCATATATCAACAGTTTATATATATGCCAATATGATTTCCGTAACTTGTATTTCCAAGATCTTTCACTAATCATCATGATTTTATAAAAATCAATTATTCATGATTTTTAACTATTTTCCAAAGACTCACAATTTGGAAGATAGTTAATTTTTTATCCACATAAATTTTTCTATAACATAATCCATTCTAGGACACTTGTTTGATTTTTGTAGAATTTATCAAATTTTGTTAGATTGAAAAATCATACTAAAATAGTCAAAATACTATGAGGTCACATGGTAAGCCTTATGGTGCACCTTCACTATGCTCCATAATTTTCTAGGCTCTTTCATGCCTCCCAAACAGCAACTTTTATACCCATTAATATCAACTTAATTTAATAGGATTTTTAAAAATAATTCCAAGTTAAAATGATAGCCACAAGTGCTAATTTGCAATTGAGGGTGTATGGTTTACTATGCACCTTCATAGCACAGGATCATACATGCACACTCACGTACATGATACGTCCATATTTTTCATCTTTTTGGCCAACTTTGCACACTTATATCTCCTTCGTTACTCATCCGATTTGGATGATTCAAGATGTTATAGAATCTGTGTGATACAAGCTTTCAAAATATAATGGTGGTGTATAAAACCTCCCATCCGAACATATTTAAAAATGATACCAAAGTAGGCTAGTTAATAAAATTTCAGATTTTTCGGCAACTTCGGTTCTCAATTTCTCTCACAATTCACATCCAATTGAAGTGATTCAAAGTTCTAAATTCATATAAAATCAATCTATACCATATATGTAAAAATCATAATTTTTTGATAAACTATGAAAATACACCTTGTGCCTACTATTAAAGCTTCAAGGAAGCTTTCTCTCTCTAGAAATTCTCATTCACCCATAGGTCTTTTTCCATGATTCTTGTCTCTAAAAATCCATAAATTCAAACTTTACAATATACTCAAATTTCAGAATTTTCGGACATATACACAATATACTACAAATTTTCAAAGTTTCAGTATTTCTAAACTTCAGAAAATTATAGAATTTAATCTACTCATCGGAAAATTCCCAAATTTGGTACACATGATCTTGAGTTGATATAGTTGATGGGAAAAATAGTCCCAAAGTTTCAGCTTTTCATTTTCATATAAAATAAAAATCCAAGATTTGAAATCCCCATATATATATATATATCATATATATATATATATCATATATATATGTAAGTTATTATTTCATCATTAAATCATAGCATATTCAATCCAAAAATTGAAATATAATCAAAATAGAAATACTATCTCACCTCACTAAGCTCGGAATTATGCAATTAAATTACCGAGTATTCTGCGTTTGTGCAGCTCCATTTTCCCCTTAGCTTCTCATTTTTTTTCTTTCCTTCTCTTTCTTTTCTTTTCTTCTCTCCTCCCTTCCGACTCCTCTTTTTCCTTTTGATCTCTCTCTCTCCCCTTTATCTATATTTTCTTCCCCCTATCTAACTTTCTCTCCCCTTATCCTCCATTCCTCCTCCTATCTTCCCTTCTTATTCTATTATTTTCCCTTTCTTTCTTTTCTTCCTCCGACATCTCACTCTCTTCTCCTCTCTTTCTTTCTTTCCTTCCTAAAAAAACAAACACCCCCCCACTATCCAACAACTTGGGTGGGGTCTCACCTATATATATATATATATATAGACACACACACACACACACACACATTCACAACACCTCCGTCACTTCTGTCCCCCTCACCCCACATTATATATATATATATATACACACACACACACACACACATACACATAGAACAATCATATATATATATATATCTACACACACACACACCTCCGTCAATTCAATCCCCCTTGCCCCACACTCTATATATATATATATATTGAATCAATCATTCACTCAGTTATAATGCCTTCCTCCACCACTTGCGGACACAATAATGCATTTCAATTATAATACATTCATAATACTCTCATGCACCCTTTTCAAAAAGTGGTCACATGGCACACTATGGCCAATGACAAAATGACATGTGTGCAATAAATAAAATAAATTAATAACAAATAAGAAAATTTACTATTGTAAATTTCGGGGTCTTACACATACGGGCTTTAGGAAACAAAGAGAATGAGGTCATATCTATTGTATCATTGGACTAATGGATTCCTTTGAGGGCTTTCTCTAGGGCCTCAACCTTACTTGATAGTAGAATGTGCTCTTCAGATAAATAGGGAGAGGGCTTAGGCTTAAGCTCATCTTCCAAGTTGATGGGCTTGAGCTTGTTATCGAATTGGGCCTTGGGCTTAAGGCTTTCAGTAGTGGTTTTGGGTTTAGTAGGTGACTCATTCTCAGAGTTGGTATCTACCAAAGGTGGGGGTTGGGTATCAATCTCAGCCTGACTCCTCTTTGTAGCTTCTCGGGATGTCTCCAAGGCCATTTCAGTCATCTTGGCTATCTAGGGGTGTACATCGGCCGGTTTGGTCGGTCTATACCCTCATTATATGAACCAAACCAATCACCTAGGTTTGAGGAAAATGAAAACCATTAGGGACCGTGGCACTCATGATAACCAACCAAAATAAGGGATGTTTTTCAGCTTGGTTCGGTCGGTTTATCATCGGTTTTGATAGATGCTAATTTGAAAAAAAAAAAAAAAAATTTGTCACAAAATTGTGTCACCCAAAAAAAAATTGTCACTGCCAACTCCTATGTTCTCTCTCTTTTCAACTACTAGCAATGCGAAACCTGTTATGCATGAAGTAATTCGAAAATTGTGTCACCCAAAATCAACCACTAGTAATTGGAACCTATTATGTATGAAGTAATTTGAAAATTGTGTCACTCAAAATCAGCTACTAGTAATTTTCAAATAAAAACCTATTATGCATGAAGTAATCCACACTACCAAGTACCAATTTCCAAAAAGTTCCGATTGGGCTAATTCATACAACTACAATCAAACAAGCATGCATTATGCAAATAATAGGGGTGTACATCGGTTGGTTTGGTCGGTCTATACCCTCATTATATAAACCAAACCAATCACCTCGGTTTGAGGAAAATGAAAACCAGTAGGGACCGTGGCACTCATTAAGACCGACCAAATAGGGCGGTTTGGTTTGGTTTTGGTCGGTTCAATTGGTCCCGGTCGGTTCATGAACACCCCTATGGCTATCACTTCTATTATATCCATAAGGATCTTGATGTAGGCATCGGTATTAATTGGAGCGCTCATTTCATCGTCGACCATATCAAACTTAAAGGAAGAGTCAACATTAGCTAGACGTCCACTAAAATCGCAGGTCCAAGCCAAAATGCTAGAAAATGGGAGGAAATTTTTGAAATCAATCTAAAGCCCCATGATTGTTTTGAAAAAGAATGAAATTATCCCATACTAAATCAGCCCCTCCTTTCTTAAGACGTTCCTTTGAAAGGGATGGAGATGCATATTAAAAGTTTACGGGATAAAACATAGAATATTAGCCTACGATGACTAACCCTAAGCAAATAAAAAATTAAAAGAGGATCTTCCACACTAATAATTAGCCCTTCCATTCATAGGACACTTTCTTTAGAAGTTAGAAGTACATATTAAAGGTATGTAAGGTAGACTAGAATACCTTAAAGTCAAAAGGATGACGCTTGGAAGTGGAACAATTTATGTACTTCTAAGTAGTCCCTCCATTCTTAGGACATTTTTTTTAGAAATTGAAGGTACATATTAAAAGCATGTAAAGTAGACTAGAGCACCCTAAAGTCTAAAGGATCCTATACTCATGACACTTAGAAGTGGAACAATTTACACACTTCTAATTAGTTCCTCCATTCTTATAATACTTTCCTTAGAAGTTGGAGGTACATATTAAAAGCATGTAAGGTAGACTAGAGGATCCTAAAGTCCTAGAGGTTCTACACATATCACAAACAAAGGATCATAAAAAATTGGGGGGAAAATCCGTGTAACACCCCTCCAAGATTAACCCAAATTCCGTGATGTTACATACACAAAAGCCTGGTGCTTATCTTTTAAAACCATTAATTTATATTTAACAAAATTTTAGAAATGCGGAAGTTTAAGAAAGTATAGTGTTAAAAGATTTAGATAAGCACAAGTACTATCTGGTATCAAAGTACAGTCCGGTATTGTACTTAAACCAAAACTTTATACAATACTAAGTAGAAGTCTCTTATACAAAACATTACAAACCATAGTATAAACTACACATCCCAACAACAAGCAACCAAAAAACATAAAGAACATCCAAGTCAACAACTCAATCCCTGCAATCTCCATCACTCTACGGATTCAAAGGCATTGTGAGGGGGGAAATATGAAGGGTGAGCAAAACCACTATGCTCAGTGAGGTTTTCTAATATTTTCTACAATACAATCACCTTACAAGATAGTAAGGTTCTCGCATAACAATTTCAGAATAAACACATATATCTGAATTAAGCAATATAATATAATGATTAAACATTGCTCAATCACCACATTGATTCATATTAATCATCTCTATTTAATTTATGCATGCTTTATGCATATGACAGGTATATGATGCTATGCTTTATGCAGTCATACTTGCCTCCTCTGTCCTATTCAACACCTGTAAAACAGAAAATACGCCGATGGCTATCTCATTTTAGGATTCACCATCGACGACAACAGCATACCTTCGCCCCTAATGCTAGGGTATGTATAACACCTGGTTCTCTCCTGGGGGGCCTTTTTTTAGAGCCAATCCCACACCGGATTGTACTTGCTATGGTTAACAAGCGATATCATATTAGTGCACTAACTGTTTTCAGGATATATATTATCCATCGGTCATATCACTACCATCCCGTATTTCACAAAATGTAGTCACCACCATTCTGATCTCCATAGAATGAAAACACCACAGTTTCATAATATGCATGACAGTTATATCAGTGATATGCATATGAATCATTCTGCTCACTCAACTTGAGCCATCACATGTAACTGTGCCACATGCCATATACCAATTTATTGTGCAATGAGTATGACAAATCTCACATGCATATTTTTTATGCATAAGAATTAACACTCCATGTTTACATAATGTTATTCATGTTATTCATAACAAACAGTAACATCATGTTATAAGCTTTACTACTATCGCATGCTTGAATTCAAAAGAATCAAGATAATTACCTCGCAATTCATAATTGTAATGCCCAAACCTAACATCCGTACCGACCCTTCCGAATAGGTCTACATGTGTCAAGTTGGAGGTACAATATGTCCTGCTCATTCATATTTCCTCACGAGAGACAAAGAATAAATAAATAACAATATGAAATTACATGTACATACATTATGTCCCAAACGCTTTACATATAGATAATAAAACAAATCATAATAATGCCAACATTCCTGGCAAGATAGTTAGTAGAACAATTCATCTTAAATCCTCAAATTAAATAAATATAAATATACACATATATATAATACATACTACTAAGCAAATGCAAAAACTACTAAGTGCTTGGTCAATAGTCTCAAACTACGAGGCTGCACCAAACCACCAATGCAACTACCCAGGTCTACCTGCAAATCTGCTGCATGAAAAGCAGGAGTGAGCCTCGAATCGCTCAGTTGGAATATTATAACCTTTACCAATTAATAATAATACAAGGATACATAGAATATATAAATAACAGGGTTCTCCATAGCAGTTATAAAACAGTATAAAAGATAATTCAAAACATGTGTGGACTTTCTGTGAAAACAAAATTCAATCCAATAACATTTCATATCTATCATGACTATCCCATCATAATCATATAAATAGCACATGCTTCACATATCTCAACTGTCCATCCCATGTCTATCATAACAAGGCTCGTGAACGTATTATAGGTGCTGCCTTTTGGCTAACAAGCCCTAGCTCAGCTGCACTAAACATAATTACTACGATTCCTTTGAGGGTTAACGGCCAATTACCTTGCGCGGTCAACTGCCAAGCCACTTACAGGGCTATTCCTTCGGGTCCACTCTAAGGCTCTACCCAGGACCATGGGCCCTTAAAAATGCACTGTGATACAAACCGAGCCAATATATCAAATATTCCATCCACATTACAACATATTCTCAAAACATAAGTAAATCGTCATATGAGGCATATATCTTTTCAAGTCATTATTTCATAAAGCAGATGTTATTCAAATGCAAGTTTAGACAAATATTTTATATGCCATCATTGTTACTTGAGAGCAAATCACAAGACACTTTATATTTTATATTCACAACGATTTATGGATCAAAATGGGTACAAGGACAGTCTCGTTTTCCAAACAAATACTTCAAACCGAAGTCAGGGAAACATCTTGTCAAAATATTTCTTATTTCTTGTCCTTTTGTCAAACTAGTCATAAAGTTAGGCATATGAGCATAAAATCAGACATTTCAAGTATTTTAGTACAAATGGGTTATTATATGCCTTTTGGGTGTTTTCATAAAACGTACAGTAAACGAGTTTGTTTCCCAGTTTATAAACATGTCATATTCAATATTCACCAGTCTGTTAGGAATTATAAGCATGTTTCTAAAACCTTTTAATATTGTGCCATGGTTTTATTTCAAGAATATGCCACACAATTTAATAGTTCATAAAGCAGTGTATTCCATGTATCCATTTCTCAATGTGATGAGCAATGTATTTCAAAAGGCATATATGTCATCTCATTTGTAAAACATTAAAAAATAATGCATCATTATCAATAGTATAAGGTTATGTATTCCTACCTCAACACCACAGTGTTAGCCAACCCTTATATGGCTCCACGAGCCTCCCAAATGCAATGCTTAATGCACCCAATGAAAGTGGTCATCCAAAGAACCTTTCAGACCAGAAACATCATATAATGCAAGCTTGGAATCATAATAAAGCACAAAAGATCCATAACTTCAAAGTAAAATGACTCACTTCCCAACACTGCTCACACGAAACCCTACAGACTCAAAACCCCAAAATGCCCAACCAAAGGCCTTAAAACATACGAGACACAAACCTAGGAATGACTAGATGCTACTCATTGAAGTCCATGGTCAAAAGCTAAAGGAGTTAAAAGAAATAGGCCAAGGAAGACAGAGCACCCAAAAGGGGCAAATCTGGTATATCCAAAATATAACTCTCTACACAAGAACCGACCACAAGATTAACATATTTAGAAACTATACTCCACAAGCTTTTCTAGCATACTAAGAACACTTGAAATAAAAAACGGATGCACAAGTTAGGCCCAAAAGAAGAATCAAAGAAAGAAAGAACAGTTGTGGAAGAGATGGAAAAGAGAAGAAGATGGGTTTATCGATAGGTATAAACATCCTATCGATAAACACACACTCTCTATCGATAGGCACAACATCCTATCGATAGGACACCATCACCCTATTGTGGACACCCCATTTTTACCATTTATTTCTACCATATGTCCATGCAAATGATCAACTAGAATAGCTGATCATTGGGTGAGGAATTGGCCTTGTAAAGACCAAATTGACCAAATTGCCCTTTGCTGAGGAAAAGGACAATTCATTATTTCATGTGTACATTTGGATTGGAATCAACCCATTTGTATTTCATTTGACTTTTGAGGTGTTTTAGAACGTCCCTGTAAATTTTCATGGCATTCTGATGAGAGCTCGATAGGTAATTAGGGTTTTTGCGACTTGAAGGGCATTTTCGTCCTTTTTCTTGTATAATTTCCGAATGACCTCCGAATTCGAAACGGATTGTTTCATGAGGTTTATATGGATGTGGGGAGTGAATTTGGTATGTCAATTGAGCCTTTGAATGGTCAGGATGGATTCTCCCAAAATCGATCCCACGGGTAAGGATGAGCCGAATTAGGGTTTCGATCAAATTGACCGTGAATTGGTCGTTTTCACCAAAACAAAAGATTTTCAAAACATGTTGTTAAGTGCCAATTTCATGTTGAAACCATTTTTTTAGAAGTGGTGCAAGCCTAATTGATCAATTTTACAAAACAGAGAATGGTCATTTGACCAATTTTGGCACAACCGGGTCAATTGGCTAGCTTTTTGCTAAAACCCTTGACCATGGTCAATTGATTTTAACCCAAAAACATTCTAAAAATGTAGAGGATCAAAGCACGGTCGTTTTGAGCCCTGAACCATCGGATTTGGATCAAATTTGACCAAAATATGGCCAAAATTCGAAAACCCTAGAATTAGGGAACTTTTTTTGGAAAATCAGCATGGTGACCGTCCTAGCTAGGACGGCCAACCGTCCAGCTAGGACGGCCAACCGTCCATGCCTAGGACGGCCACCAGCTTACTCGAGCCAATTTTGCCATTTTTGAGATTTTGACTTATTTTGGCCGATTTGATTTGATTTTTTGGGCTTAAATGCGAAGGGTTTCAGCCTTCAAACCCTAGAGAGACTCATTCTAAGCCTTAGGATCGTTTTTTAAAGGGATTAATCCTAGCCATTTAATGCTTTAAACCCTAGCTCTATATATACTGGACTATAGAGGTTCAAGAGGGAGGAGGAAGGATTTTAGGGTTTTTGAGAGAGGAGGCTACAACTTTTTGGAGGCTCTGCACTCTTACACCATTGAAGGAGTAAGAAGAAAAGGCTAAGAGCTTGGAGGAGGTTAGCCAAGAAGGGAATCGAAGGGTAAACACTCAACCAGGCTCTTGTTTTCTTGATGGGTTTTCGTTTTACTTTGTAGGAGTTTGTCCTATGCATGTTTGAATAGGTTCATTTCTTTCTTTTATTTATGTTAGTATGCATGATAGGGTTAGCCTTGTTTTGATTTTGTGTGAGCATGCATGATTAGGTTTAGCTTTGTTATTATTTCATGTTAGTATGCATGTTTAAGGTTCATTAGTTTATATTATGATTTTATGTTAGTATATGTGTCTAGGGTTAGTTAATCTTATTGAGATTTTGTATTTGAATGGATGTTTAGGATTAATTTCATTATGATTGTATGTTAGCAAGCATAATTAGGGTTAGC
>JAESVK010069922.1:0-19326 GCA_017140935.1 Hamamelis virginiana
AAACTTAATATACCCTTTAGGATTGGTTTTAGGGCATACTTCTAACAGTACCGGTACCACCTCTGCTACAAGCTGAAATTGCACTGAAACCCCTCCGAACTCTCATATATGCTTCATCCAACACCAACGGGCTTTATGAACCTTTCAAGACTTCTAAAAATGCTTTGAAATGCTTCAAAAGCATGGACGAAACATGGGATTATCTGCACAACAGAGAAAAAACACCAAACGCGTAAAATGCACCAAAACACAAGCATTAGAGCATGGCAACTAACTAGAAAGCTATAAAATAAACATATAGAAATGTAAATATGACTACTAATCACCCCCCAAACTTAAATCTTGCTAGTCCCTAGCAAGCATAAAAAAGAAACCAAATTCCCTTCAAAGAATTTAAATAAAAAATACTTGCAGCAGCATACTTGAAAGTACAAACTGAGAGAGAATGATGTTGAAGTTTAAAATCTAATAAACAGTATTCCCAAGTGTGTGTGCTTGCCAGGCGAAAGAAATTTATACAAAGCTATGCATTCAAGCAACCAGAAGAACAAAATAGAAGAGAGTCAGACCTTTGACATGAATATTAGCGAAACACACAAGATAAAGATTGTCAACTCAGCAGAGAGATATGAAATGAGAGTAAACACAGAGTAAAAATTCATTTAATGATCAAAATGGAACATAAAGTTGTTAGAAATCGATTAGGCCTTAAAAAGCTTGTTATGACCATGGGTTACAAAGGCTAACAATGGAATTAGACGAAGGCTATAAGCGTGGCTAGGTTACTACCCAAAACTGCCAGGTTTTGGTCTGTTAGGTTTGTAGCTTCTCTTATTCCTTGTCTCCTTGAGTTGGTCTTTTGATCTTTGGTTTTTATTGTTATGAAGAAAGGTCATAAAATGTCTCTTAAAGTTTTTCATGATAATGTTCAAGCTGATACTGGTGGTGCTGGCAGCCGGGAATGGAATTGAAGAAAGGCGGGTTTTCTAAAATTCCTATTTGGGTAAAATTGTTCAATGTTCCTCTTGTTCTCCGTTCGACCAAGGGCATGGAATTTATTGGTAGTATTCTGGGAAATCCTCTTTATATGGATGTACACACTGCTTTGGGAAGTAGAGCTAATTTTGCTAGAATCTGTATTGAGATCGAAGCTGATAAAGTTTTACCTAAGTCCCTGAGATTGGAGGTAGGGAATGACGAAATTGTTGAAGTTAGGATTGAGATCCCTTGGGTTCCATCTCGTTGTGATGTGTGTAAGGTGTTTGGGCATTCCTTGCTTAAATGTCCGCTCTCTCCTTCTCCAAAATCTGCTAAACCTAATCTTCAGTGGAGAAAGAAAGATACTCAGGCTGTTTTCTCTAATGCTATTGCAAGTACTAGTGTTGGTACTAATATTGGGATTGAGGTCCCTGCTTCTAAGGCCTTAGGTGCTGGTGCTCCCAGTTTGAAAGATATTAATGGTCAGTGGCTTGAAGTCCCAGCTTCCAAGTCCAAAACTGTTGAAGACTCTAATGTTAGAGAAAATGTTCCCTCGGTTAGAAAGGGGTGCGATACCAGTAACCAGTTCAGCATTCTTGATGCCAGTGCTGTTGATGATGATCAGCCGTACGATTCGGATTTGGTTGACTGCAACTATAATGACTTTTCTTTGTCAAGGAAGTCTCTAAAGAAAAAGCTCAAAGCTAAAATTCTTTCTCGTAAGAATTCTAGGGGGAGAGATGTTCCCTAGTCTTGTTCTTTCTTCGTGTTTTTCCTAGCCTCTTGGGTTGTATGAGGATTAGTTTTGGCTAGGTTTGTGCCGTGGGCCTTTTGTTTTGGCTCGGGGTTTGCGCTTCTTTGTATTATTCTGTTTTTTGGTAATATATTTCTTAATTATCCAAAAAAAAAAAAAAAAAAAAAAGATACTGGTGGTGGGTGTTCTAAGAACCTCCTGTCTTCTCCTGTTTCTGAGGAGGTCAAACATGTTCTTCATATTATGAAAATTAATAAATGGAGTGAAATAGATGTTGCCTCTGTGCTTCTTGACAAGATCCGTAAAAAGGAAGATTTAAAGGAATGTATTGTTGTCAAGCGTGGGCTTGATTTTTTACTTGCTAGGAAAGGCTAGGCCCTTCTTAGATGTGTTGAATGGGATTATCTTGAGTCTTTTGCGAGCTCTAAGATTCCTACTTCTGTTAGTGTTATTGATGATAGGGAGGTTACTGTAGGTAACGAGGTTATTGAGCATGTTAACCATGAAGCGATTGATGAGCATAGTGATGTTATCAGCTCTGGATCCTCCTGTTCGTGTGGAAGTCTTGAGGAATGTTCTTTGTGCTGCGTTAGTGATGGTGATTCTGAGTTGGGGAATGTTGTCTCTAATCTCTCTCAAGGTGCTGTGGCTGCTACTCTTGCTCCTGGTGTTGGAGGTGACGAGTGTAACGTGGGTGAGATGCATGTGATCCCATCCACGGTAGGTGGTAGTGGTCATGCTTCTCCTTCTGTGCACGTCCCTTCCCCTTCAGTGGATATTGCGTCTGTCCTCGATACGGCTACTTCAGTTGCAGCTGTGATTGGAGTAGAGTCAGTAGGTAAGTCCAGAGGTGCTGCTGGAGTTGGTACGCGCACTTTATCTGCTCGGGAAGTAACTGGTGTGTTGTCGAGTTCTAATCCTGTTGGAGATTCGGTTGTGCCTGTTGGGAATGCTGTGGAAGTATCATGCCCGCCTGTTACTGGAAATGCAACTGGGTTGCATGTATCCTCCTCTAGTTGCTGTACGGTTGCAGGTGTTGGTAAGCGAGCATTTATTGCAGCTCAGAGTGGTATGCCTCGTGGTAATGTAGGTGGTGATAGCTCTTCTAAGGTTGGTAGCATGTATGCATGTGGGGATTGCCCCCAAGATCTTGAGTTGACTACTGATGTGGCTAGTATAAATGCATTAAATGCATTAAATGCCAATCATATGTCACCTTCTCGAGTAGCTGTTGGAGCTAGTGAGGCTGGTTCTCTTAGGTTGGATGCGCAAGTGGAGGCTTTTGTCAAAGATCCCTCTTTGGCCCGTGGTTTTGCGTGCCCAGTGTTGTTGGGAGGGGTTGGGTCTCAGAAGCGTGGAGGTGTTGGCCAAGGAGCCGTGGAAGCTTCTGATGACCATATGACTTGTTTATTTCCTCGTGGGGCCGAGTTTCATAGTCTAGTATTGCAAGAGCATTTGGATACTGTTGGGGTTGGTGGAAATGCAGGAAATGCTGGCAATGCATTAAATGCATCAATTGAAATTCCTATTTCTAATTCACGTGGTTATGCTGGTGAAGAAGGTGGCATTATGCAAACTAGAGTTGGTGTGCATGGGAAGAGTTTGGCTTATGTTAATAATCCATGTGGGCCCGGTTCTAAAGGGCATGAGGCTGTCCATGCGTTTGTTGATGGGGGAAAGGCCTTGTTGGGCCATGATACCTGTGGGTTTGAGGACAATAGCCGTGGCCTCTCTATCAACTTTAAACCCGGTTCTCTCTTTGAGAATTCATCTCAAGTGGGTGCCCATCACTTGCATGGCTTGCATACTCCCCAGAAACCCCTTGCTCCTTCCAAGGCTGATTTGGGTATTCCTCTTGGCACTAGTGGTTTTGTTAATCCAAGTGTATCTACGGGTGTTGCTTTACCAAGTGGGAAGTTGGATTTTCCTCCCTTGTTGTCTTCTGGTAACAAGGTTGATGGAGGGACTGGCTCCAATTTTCCCCCTGTTAGATCCTGGAGTAGTCTTGTCCATAACCCTGCTAAATATTCAAATATTCTAAATCTTTCCAGTATGGTTATTGGTGAGAGTAGTGAAGGTATTTTTGCAGTTCCTTCTATGGTTATTGATGAAGGAAATAAGGAATGGGGTCTTTCCATTTTGGGGTATGTTTTTGACAAAAATCTTCCCTTTCCTATGGTTAGCAATTGGGTGTCCCGGATTTGGGGTGAAGACGTTTCTAAAGTTTTGAAATTTGATAATGGGTTCTACATTTTCAAAGCTAGTAGCTCGGAAGCTCGTGATAGAATTTTAAATGGTGGGCCGTATTACATTGCTGGTAAATATGTGGTTCTTAAAAAATGGGTGTCGGGTATGGAGTTAAAGAAAGATTGTATCTCTAGTATCCCTCTTTGGTTCAAGTTCTTCAATGTCCCTCTTGTGTTGCGTACAACCAAGGGTATGGAATTCTTGGGAAGTATTTTAGGTTGCCCTTTGTTTATGGATATGCATACAGCCACTGGTAGTAGGGCCAACTTTGCTCGTGTGTGCATTGAGGTTGATGCTCGGAAGGTTGTTCCTAAATCTTTGAAGGTGGATGTAGGGAATGGTGTGATTGCTGAAATTGGGATTGAGATTCCTTGGTTCCCTTCTCGTTGTGAGAAGTGTAATGTGTTTGGCCATTCTTTATTGAAATGTCCATCCACCACTCCCTCTTCCTCGGTTCCCAAGCCTGCTCAAGTTTGGAGAAAGAAAGTCCCCCAGGTTCCTACAGTTGATTCAGATCATTGGCGTGAGGTCCCTTCTTCTATGGCCAAGGTTGTTGAATTTGAATGTGAGTGTGAAGGTTAATGTTCCCTCTGTTAGTAAGGGTTGTGATACTAGTAATCAATTCAGCGCTCTGGAAGCCAGTGATGTTGATGATGTTGATGATTCCCTGTTGGACCATTCGGATATGGTGGATTGCAATTTTGGTGATTTTTCTTTGTCTAGGAAGTCCCTAAAAAAGAAGCTTAAAGATAAAATTCAATCTCTTAAGAATTCTTGAGGGCGGGATGTCCCTTAGTTTTCTTTGTGTTCCTCCTAGCCTCTTGGGTTGTAAGAGGTTTTATTTTGGCTAGGTTTGTGCTGTAGCCTTCTTGTTGTGGCTCGTGTCTTGCGCTTCATTGTAATATCTTGTTTTTTGGTAATATATTTCTTAATTATCCAAAAAAAAAAAAAAAAAAAAAAACAACCTATACTACCCAAGATTGAAAAAAACCAAAAAAAAAAAAAAAAAGAAGAAAATAACCTAGACCTAAGACACAACCAAAATAAACCAAAAGAACTGAAAACAGGAAATCCTAACTACGACTGATCACAGTCCACCAGCTGACTACTCTTCCTTTGAACTTCCTTCCACTTCCTCATCAAAATCTTCATCTCCTTCAACTTCTTAATCATCATCTTCCACAATGAAATTCTGAGGAAACTTTTTCTTGAATGAAAAGGTTACTTTTAATTACCCAACCATTAAAAAGATCAGTTGACAGTATATGAAACATACACAATCACACAGAACACCAGATATAAGAGGAAAACCCTAACGGGTAAAAAACCTCGGGAGCACAGAAATCACTATGAAAGAATAACCATAGTACAAGAAAGGTAAAACTACCAACACCGACGCTTGAATCCACAAACCAGTAGAATCCCTTTCTTTTACAAGCAACCTGCGAGTCCACGCAGCCTTCACAGCATTTCCACCATTTGAATCCACAAACCAAGCTCCACACACCGAAATCCACGATGCCAACGGAAATCCACCGTTCAACGGAACTCCACCGTTAACTAAACTCAATGATTGAAGTTTTGTATAGCTAAGCTATAAGGAACTATGCATGTGGCAATGAAGACAAGTCTAGAAGACTATGTAAGCATAGTTGAAACAAGAGTGAAGCAAAAAGCTAGAGAAAACCTAGGGTTTACTTGAGAGCTTTTTCCAATATTCTTTAGCCACCCAAAATGACTAAGTATGGGAGTATTTATAGTGGCAGTGAGAACCTAGGGTTTCAAACAACTAAAAAGTGCAAGAAACCTCGAATTTTAGAAAAATTAGGTCAAAAAATACGAGTGGATCGATCCTACAAAAATAGCCGGATCGATCCAAAGTCCTCTGCCACTTGGATCGATCCGACCACGAAAGTTGGATCGATCCAATTGTGCAGAACACAAATAGGATCGATCCTACATAAAATGCCGGATCGATCCAAAAAGTGTCTAGGCCCATATTTGAATGTTTTTCAATGAATAAGGACCAAAAAGCACCTAAGGATCATTCCTAGGAGACTAGGGCAATAAAACTCACCTATGGTCATTCATACAACCTAGGTTTTAAGTCGAACTTACCTTCCTAGGAAATAAAACCAAAACATAGGGCATTCCAAGCTTGAGCAATTGAATATTATCGAGAAGATGACTTTCTTTCGAGCTTGATGCAGTCACAGAACTTTCAGGGATTACTGGCTTGAGATCAATCACAAACACTGGCTTTTGTCAGTCGAATTAGCCAACATATACATATGGTATACCTAACACACAATATACTCATTAAGTTCATCATATAAACTGCACTCCAAGTTAGGAGGGAATAGAGGTGCTGGCTGATACTCGCTACTCGGTACTTGCTGCACGATGCTCTCTTACAAAAGAATCGAAGCGATTCTCATGCTGCCTTTGTTTCCCAAGCAGGCATTTAAACCATCCCTTTATCTCGTTTCTCAGTCTCTGAAGTGGAGAGTTTTGTCTTCTAAGAGGCGCTGGCTTTACATGTTCTGCCAGCGCTTCAGGTGCTTGCACTTGGGGTGGGGCTCCTTTCCTTGCAATGGCCTTGCTTTTGTTTTTCGTGACTTGCATAAGCGGCCCAAACTTTGGAGTTACCCACTCTTCATCCTTGCGCGGCCTAACTTTCTGCTCGAGGCAAAGCTTGGTTACAAGACATGGGTATGGAAGTGCTGCAGTCCAATTATGCTCACGGAAAACCTTCATGGCATTGAAGATCAAAGCCGCGAAGTCAATGACTCCGCGTTGCATCACTACTTCAAACAGAAAGTTAACTTCATTGTACGAAGGCCTCTTCTCTTTACCTCCTAGCAGAAGTGAAGCGTGAATGAGCTTGTTCATCAAAGCACAGTCTATATGGAATGAGCCAGGAACAAAGGTTCCTGTGAATTGAACTCTTCTCCTGTAAGTTGCGCGAAATAAAAGATCAGTCCCTCGATTGGGAAGAACACGAAGCGGATGGGGATTATCTTTTAAAAGGGGTCTTAGATAGCCCAGAACTCTCGCAATATGGTCGGCAGATACGACAATGACAGAGTTATTTACCCAAGTTCTCAATTCTTGATCATTGTCTTCAGGCTCATGCAAATGAGTAAAGAATTGCCTCACGAAATCATCATAATACCCTTCAAAATCCTTATAGAGGAACTCAAGATGATGTAATTTAATAACCTGAGCGATGATAGTGGTGTGAACAAACTCTCTCTGAACCATGCCTCTTTCGCAATTAAACACTTTCTTGGCCACAGCATTGGCCCAGTTCATTGATTCCGGCTCCTCTTCATCGAAATTATCTTCAGAAGAATCAGAAGTATCAGCAGGACGCTTTCCCTTATCCCCTCTGGCAGAACTAGAAGCTGCCTTTTTTACAGGTTCTCCATCCCTTCCCTTTCTCTTCTTTGTTGCTTCAGCAGCAGCCTCGGCCTTGGCTTTTACTGCGCAGTCTCTTTCGACTGCTTGCCCTTGGCCATCACAGCAATGGATACACAAACAACTGCAGAAAAACATAAATACGCCCATAGAACATCCCACATCCCATTTCAACAAGTAGTAAACATCCGTCCCCAACACAACGCAACATTCACCTCCCCATCACATCCATGGGGTCACTTTTCAACCAAACACGAGCAATATTTGCACCACAATGAGGAATGGTCAATAAAGAGTTAACCAAAATATCCCAAAGAAGGCAAAAGGAGAAATCTAAATTAATTCAATGAACCCCAATTACAAGCTACAAAGGTAATTTCTCAAAGATTAACAAAACCAACTCTTCCAATACAAACAACAGTTCCAATGTGCCCAATGTGAAAGGTGGGAAATGGATTTAGGCATGGAAATGGTGCGGGTAATGTTAGGGCTTGTGAAAATTGGGGAAAATGGGTTTTAATGGTGGATTGAGGGTATATGTGGTAAATGATGGTTAGAAATGGAAACTTAATGGTGGGATGTGAATTAAAATGGATGAACTTGGATAATGGATGGATAAATGATGAATGGCATGAAAAATGAAGCAAAATATCATGAAAATGAGGGAAAAATGGATGCTTACTGGAGTAAAAGTGGAGACTTGCTGGAGTTTAGCGGTCGCTGGCGGCGAGGATGGCCGGAAGTGATGGTGGTGATGGAGGTTTGGTGGTGGTTAGGGTTGAGAGAGAGAGAGAGAGAATGAGAGGATCAAATGAAGATTATGGGGAGTTGGCACGGTTTGGGACTTTAAAAACTGCTCAGGACTCGTGGTACCGGTACCAGGTGATGGTGGTACCGGTGCAAATAGTCACTGCCACCCGAAATTTAAATTTTAAATGGTTGGTACTAGTACTAGTGATGATGGTATCGGTACCTCTATGCAGAAAATGCCAGTTTTGGCTCAAAACACCCCAAAATTGTATAAACTCAACTTCAATGCTTTCCAACCTTTCCAAAAGCATTAACCAACATTCCAAAACTTGTCCACACTAAAATTTGACCCCCCCAAACTTGTTTGACGCCCATAACCCAATTTTGCATAATCTTTGGTTCCTAAGCTAAAACAAGAAGTGGAAACGAGACTAAAGCTTCAAAGGGGCGCGAGGCATAGACACGATGTACACAAATGGGATAGACATGACAAAAATGGCCTAAAGTCACTTTTAAAGCAGACTCAATTATTCCATAATGATCAAAACCAAATTTCACTATGCTAAGCATGCATTATAGGCAAGAAATGCTCACAGAAGGGGCTAATCCATGCGTTTCTTCAACCAAGTGTCAAAGTTAGCACGTAGAAGCTTGCATAAGAGATAAACAATGAGTTTTAACCCTGTTTAACATGGTTCGCACGAAATAAGCTCACAATGGAACCCAAACGCATAAATAAGCATGAAAGTCCAAACTTGGTGTGCATTGTGCAATAAGGGAACGAAAACTGTATTAATCATAAAAATAAACTAAAACACCATGCCTCACAATCCAAACACAACCCATACGCTGAATTAAGCATCAAATCAGAGGTTTTCTCATCAACAGGGATCCAAAATGAAGTAATATGCACAAGTAAAGCATGAACCAACAAAAATTTGTAAATTTTTTAAGTTCATCACAAAAGCTACCCTGTATAAAGTATAATCTACACAAATGTACCTCCCCCCTACTTAGAAATGAGCATTGTCCTCAATGCATGAAAAAATATGCATTAATGACAAAAAGGGAGGAAAGGGAACAAAAACACCTGTGTATGTATCAGCTATAAATCTTTCATTATTTACACAAGGGTTAGAGTATCCACATTCCAAAAGAAAAACAACAGAAAAGAGAAACAACTGTATATGCAAGCAGTAACACAAGAGGTTACTCAGATGGCGCCTCGTGATAGACTGGGTCCACAAGTTCCTCGACCACAGTCTCACGCGAAAAGTTCTCCAAAAACGGCTTAAGTCGCTGCCCATTCACGTTGAAAACGTTGCCATTTTTGGGATTCTCAATCTCCACAGCCCCGTGAGGGAAAACAACTTTAACAATGAAAGGTCCCACCCAACGAGACCTCAACTTACCAGGAAAAAGGTGCAGCCTAGAGTTGTACAGTAAGAATTTTTTATTTGGTTCGAAAGACTTACGAGCTATGTTCTTGTCATGAAAAGCTTTCATTTTGTCTTTGTACACACTAGTGCTCTCATAGGCATCCCGCCTAATTTCTTCAAGCTCACTCAGCTGGAGCTTTCTCTACTAACCCGCTGCATCAAGACTAAAATTTAGTTGCTTAATGGCCCAGAATGCCCTGTGTTCCATCTCAACTGGTAGGTGACAGGCCTTGCCATAGACAGTGCGATAGGGAGACATGCCTAAAACAGTTTTGTAGGCAGTGCGATATGCCTATAAGGCACCGGTCAGCCGAAGCGACCAATCTTTCCTATTGGGGTTCACAGTTTTCTCTAGAATGTGCTTAATCTCCCTATTGGCCAACTCAGTTTGGCCATTTGTCTGTGGGTGGTATGCTGTTGACACTTTATGGGTTACCCCATATTTTTTCATTGGAGTTTCAAAAGGGCGATTGCAAAAATGCAAACCGCCGTCACTGATTATCTCCTTAGGCACCCTAAATCTAGACAAGATATTCTCTTTCAAGAACTTCAAAACAACTTTATGGTCATTGGTTCTAGATGGGATAGCCTCAACCCATTTGGACACATAGTCCACTGCCAGAAGAATGTAGAGGTTGCCAAAAGAGGATGGGAACGGTCCCATAAAGTCGATGCCCCAACAATCGAATATCTCAATAACTATGATGGGTGTGAGGGGGCATCATGTGTCTCATAGTAACTCCACCTAACTGTTGGCAACGCTCACAGGTTTTATAAAACTCAAAAGAGTCTTTGAACAAGGATTCTGGGTTTGTTCTCAAAAACACTTGAATTTAAAACCACCAAAGGGATGAAAACCCCTTGGCCGAATCCAAGTAGGGGCTGTCCTTGTGGCCAAGACATCCAAGTTGGGTTTCTCATAAACCCCAATCACCATTAACGACAAAACAAAACAAAAACACAAGAGGTTCTTGGAGAACCTCTCATGGCCGAATTCCACATGGATGTTTAAACCCATTAACTTTTTGATTTTAATTAATTAATCCATTAATTGCCATCATCATATATATAAGGTTATGCTTGATTTGGCTCTGATACCACTGAAAGGATAGCGATGAAATCGGGATTCGCAGCGGAAGACAGAAAAACAACATTTAAAATTTTTGAATCCTTCATCGAAATCCATTTAGGATTCGTACAAGCATGGAACCACACACACACACACACACACACACACACACACACATATATATATATATATATTAAACAAGAACATATATATTTAACAACTTAAATATACTTACTTGAATACGCCTTTCGATGTAGCTTTGATCCTCGAGCTTCAAAGTGTATGAAGCCTCCGATGGTATCCACACGAACACAAGACCTCAAGAATCCTTGCACTTCACAACCAATTGCAAGAGGCAAGCTTGGAGAGGGGAGAGAAACTATTTCTCTACTTTGATGAATAAGAGGCTTAGTGCTAGCATGTCTAATCATCTAGTATTTATAGAAAACCCCTAGGGTTTCTATTTAATACTTATTTCCAAAAGTAACTTAATTCATTATATATTAACAATTTAATATATAACTTAATTCTTTATATATATTAACAAATAATATATAAGATTATTATTATTTTTTTTGGATAATTAAGAATAATATATAAGATTATTAATTGAATTAGTATTAGGAAATACCCTTCTCTCTTTAATTCAAGAGACTCACTTATGCTCTTTGTTTGTGTGTGACCCATTGGGTTCACCCCAACCTAGCAGTGGACAGGGACATCTATATATCTCCTAAAAATAGAAACTTTCTATTTTAGGTTCAATTGGAACGATTCCAATTATGCCCTCATTGATAACACTTTATCAATAGGCTTTCACTGGTCATGAGTGACATTTAGCAACATATCATGACGTACCCTAGGTTTGAGTGAATAGTTGAACTATGTGAACCCTTCATGTTACTTAATCCTTCATCCCCTAATGTCACTGTTAAGATATTCAGGCATGGTTATTAAGTCACACCATATCTTAACAACTTGTTATATGTTCTACAAAATATAATTCTCAATAAGATGAACCTGATGAAACTCTTTTCACATTTCACCTATCACCATGGCCATGGATTTCACTATGAGAATTAGCTTTGTGAATGAACCTTGATATTCTCTCTCATCAAAGATGAAAGTGATGATTCCTTCTTGCGCACTCATTTATCTTCATACATAACCCTACTAGAGTCAATGAGTACCGATTACACCCTTATGGTTAAGGATGTACGAGATACTATCAAACTCAAGTGACCTATGCATAAGATAACTATGGTGCCTCAGGTATTAGGATTATCAAATTAATGGACGTAACATAAGAATATTCTTTTGACTTAAACTCCATAAGAATATTCTTGCAGATCATGTTCAGTGTACATATTCTCCAATATGCACCCACAGATTAACTATAGTGTCACTACACCGATAGGAAAGACTACATATCCTCCCATTAGAGCTAGTTTAAATCTGTGCTACTCTTAATGGTTTATTAAATATCCACTTTAATAAACCTATGAGTAGGAACTTCTTTAGAATAAATGTGTACGAGAAATATGAGTCTCCATATCTCAACAACTTGAGATACATATTTCTCATATTTATT
Organism: Hamamelis virginiana; assembly: GCA_017140935.1. Taxonomy (NCBI): domain Eukaryota; kingdom Viridiplantae; phylum Streptophyta; class Magnoliopsida; order Saxifragales; family Hamamelidaceae; genus Hamamelis; species Hamamelis virginiana. Next base: position 12,249 of record JAESVK010069922.1, read on the forward strand.
CATGGACCTTATCATATATATTTAAATACATACGACAAGTTGTACCTTCAAATTAAAATAATATGAAATTGATATGTCCTTTAGGATTGGTTTTAGGCCATACCTCTAACAATGTTGACCTTAAGGATTTTGCACGGGTAAAGAGGGAAACTTTCCCTCTCTTGTTGAAGTGCACCCAAGGTGGTGGTCAACTTAGTCAATTAGGTTCTCATGTCCCCTATGGCTTGAGTGGTCTGTGCTTGGTTTTGCACAAGTTGGGCAATCACATCATCAATTTCTCTTATGGGGTGGTGTTAGAAGTATGTCATAAAACCAATTGTTAAGTTGTGTTTAGGGAACTTATATTTCATTATATAATCATGTATGAAACTTTATTCATTAATGATATGGCTAATTTTATCATGTAAACTTGTGTTTAATTACTGTTCATGATAAAGTCCTTGGATAGTATGATAGAGAGTTATATCTCAAGTGTTGAGATAGAGAGACTGATAACTTTCAAGTACATCTATCCTAGATTAGTTCATAATCATAGGTTTATATATTTGGGCGATTATAAACCGTTAAGATTAGCACAGGTTATACTAGCTCCAAGGGAGGATGGTGAGTCTCGAGCCATCTGTGTAGAGACACTATAGTAAACCTGTGGGTGCTTGTTAGAGAACAAGTACATCGAACGTGACCAATATGAGTATAGCTTATGGAATTCTATTTGTATGTCAAAAGCTGCTCATGTGTAAAGTCACAATTGTAATCCTTAGACTTGAGACACCACTTGTTATCTTATGCATGAATTGCTAGAGTATCTTACATTTTATCAGATGATGGTTGGAATTGGCCTGTAACTAATACTTCTGATCTCATTGCCATCCGTAATAGCTGCTATGATTGTCCTCCTCTCAGTTCCGGGACGGAGGATACAGTGGTGTGGACTCTCTCTCCCACTGGAGCTTTCACTACTAGTTCTGCTTGGAATCATATTCGCCTGTCTAGTTCAGCTGTGAGCTGGCATCATGTTGTGTGGTTCTCGAATTCCATTGGCAGACACTCCTTTATTTCTTGGTTAGCTATTCTGAATAGGCTGACTACGCTGGATAAACTTTTGAGCTGGGGAATTATTTCTTCTATGTCTTGTGTTTTTTGCAGGGCCAATGTTGAAAATAGAAATCATCTCTTCTTTGGTTGCAGGTTCACTGCCCTCATCTGGAGAAAGGTTCTCATGTTATGTGGTCACAATCGTCTCCCTCGTTTCTGGGAGAATGAGTTTATGTGGATTATCTCCTGCAAGAGCAAAAATTTCTGTAACACTGTTAAAAGAATTGCCTGGGCTGCTACAATTTACATTATCTGGAGGCAAAGGAATGCGAGAATCCATGAAAATTCTTTCATTAGCTCTGATGACATTTTCTCTTTGATTTGTAATGATGTAAGAAGTAGAGTTTCTAGTTTTCAAAACATTGTTGATAGTCCTAGGAATAGGTCTATGTGTGATAGGTGGGCTTTTCATTGTAATATCTTTAAGCATTAGAGTTGGCTTTTGTTTTTGGTTGCTTGTGCCCGGGCTGTGGGCGTTTGTGCTTGTGTGCTGGCTGGTTCTGTTGCCATCTGTGTTTGGGCTGTTGGCTTTTGTTTTTGGCCTCGTTTTCTGTTGTGGTTTCTGTTGTGCTTTTTAGGCAGGTCTGTTTTTAGGCAGGTGTTTTTGGCTTTTGTCCCTTTTTTAGGGGAGGTTCTGTCCGTTTTTCCGTAGGTTTTTGTGGCCTCGGATTCTTTGTTCTTTTGGGCTTTGCCCTTCTTGGATTAATAAATTCTTAATTATCCAAAAAAAAAAAAAAGTTCACAGATACTATCTCAATGGAGTCTTTGGCCAAAGCAGAAGGTTACCAAGAAAAGTGTTTCAAGGGTATACCTAATTGAGATTATATTCTAGTGAATTTGTAACAAATGATTAAGTTAGGGTTTTGACATGAATCCATACCCAACTAACTTAATCAAGACATTGTTTGGTGAGGGATTATCTATAGCACGAAGGGTTCATTTACACATTCGTATATTCATTCACACCTAGGGTACGTCATGACATATTGCTAGATGTCACTCATGACTAGTGAAGGCCTAGTGATAAGAGTTATCATTGAGGACAAAATTGGAATTGTTCCAATCGAACCTAAAAATAGAAAACTTCTATTTTGGGAGACATTGAGATGTCCCCTGCCACTACTAGGTTGGGATGAACCCAATAGGTCACACACATAAGGACATAAGTGAGGTTCTTGAACTTGTGAGAGGGGTACACTCTAATTAATATGTGTTTGACTTTAATTAATTAATGGTTAATTAATTAGGAGTCAAAAGGATATCTAATTCAAGAGTGTTAGTAACCTAAATGGGGTTAATGGTCATGCTAGCACTAGTAACCAAACACCCCAAAAGAGGAGATGGATTAACTATAAGGAGGGAACCCTATTAGGGTAATCATGCAAGTCATCAAAGAGGCTTCCTCTCTATGTGCCGCCACTCTCTCTCTCTCCCCCTCTCCATGCTTGTTTTTCAAGGGTTGAAAATCAAGAAGGTTTATTAACTCTTATATTAGTGTGGATCAACATTGGAGGCCATCATACTTTTGAGGCTTGAAGTTTGGCGAGGACGATCATCAAAGTGAAGATAGCATTGCAAAGGAACATATCAAGTAAGCTTTATTTATTGTTATTTAATTAAAGTTTGATTCGATTCATCGTTAGAGTTCGATTCTTGGAATGAGTACCATGGAAATTTTTAAAATCCTACCTTCCGTTGCGATTCCATGTGGTATTCTTTCAGTGGTATCAGAGCCAACTCTAATCCATGATTCGAATCATGAATGGCAACCATGGCATGTATTAAAAACTGTTTTTAATTAATTAAGGGTTTGTGAAAACCCCATTACAAGTTTCGGCCCTAGGGTTCTTGAATCCTTATTGTTTTGATTTCTTGCAAACTAGTTTTTGTTTAAACCCTAGGAGATGGATGATATTTGATGGAGGCGGCTGCACTTAGGGTTCTTGAACCCTTGTGAATTTCGGCCATCTAGGGTTTTAGAAACCCTAAAGGTGATGGCTTGTGTATGGATAATTGAAAAGGGTTTGTAACTCTAGCTTGATTCGATCACATGGGTTTCTTGAATCCCTAGTCAATCTCGGCCATGCATGGGTTCTTGATCCTTGCAAGTTTCGTCCACCATGGATGTATACTACCTAGGGTTGGCGGCTTGATGATGATGGAGGCACACTAGGGTTTGGTGAAACCCTAATTTAAATAATTTCCTTTTGTGCCTTCTTGCCTATTTTGATATGAGATATTAATTAGGTATAATGTGAGTTGAATAATATGTTAATTAATAAGATTAATTGGTGCTAATGGTGGCTGGAATTTTGATGATCAAAAGGGTCTTTGATAATTAAGAAAGTTTCCTATTTTAATAAAGATTCAATTTTGATTACTTTCTTGATTTGTCAAGATTGTATAAATTGGGATTCTTTTTAAATATGGAAACCCTAATGCTTGTCAATTTGTGGTGTGCTCAATATATTCCCAAGCGTAGGAACTCAAGATCGCTAAGCATAATAAAACTATGGGAAGTCCACAGAGAGTGGGAACTAAGAAGGGTCCTTAAGTATTGATACCCAATGAATGTGCAATTAAGTAAATCATGGGGGTTTTGTTGATTGATTTGATTTGGTAACTGATTTGGTTGGTAATTAACACAAGGAAAACAAATGGTAGAATTCTAGGGTTTTCACTCATCCACAACTAGGTAACAAGCATCTCTCATTGGCATTCTCATCTAGGATCCATTGAAGAATGGTATTTGATGGATGGTATGACTTTAAAAGCTTTTTCAACAAAGATGAATAAGAGAATGATACCAAATGCTCACTTAAACAATATTACAAACACTTAACATGCATTTAGGTTCAAGCACAATGTGTACCAAGATTAACTTGTTCACATATTGTCAAGAAAATGTCATACTAAGCATTGAGAAGGGAAGTAGTGAGTATTTAGCATCATACACTTTCCATTAAACACAAAGAGATGAGAGTGTTGTTACCTTTGTTGATGATGAGTTTCCACCGTTTGAATCCTACCTTGGAGGTTTAGAACTCCATTAAAGCTTAGAAAATAGTAGTAGATGCAAGAACAACCATCATAAATGCTAGGGAAGAAGTAGAGACTTGTATTTTTTTTTTTTTTTTTTTTTTTTTGGATAATTAAGAAATTTATTACCAAAAAGCAGAACAAGCACAAGCGCCAACCAGGCAACAACCAAAAGATTTACAGCCACCAGGCAAACAAGCCATCAGGCTACTAAGAGAAACCTCTTACAACCTCTTACAACCCAAGAGGATAGGGAAACAAAAAGAGCTAAAAAGGGCCGGAGCCCTTCCTTCTAGCATTTTTAAACCCATGCAATTTATCACGTAATCTCATTCTTGAAGACACTAGAGGATCCGGAGGTTCAACACCAGTATCAGATCTAAAATCACAATCCAGAGAGGGATCAGAGGGATCAGAGCCATCATCACAAGAGAGAGCCTCAAAAGAATTTTTACCAAAGTCTGAACTTGCAGCAGGAACAACAGCCTTGCTAACCCCTGACTTTAATTTACCTTTTAACAAGGAAACCTCATTCCACTCACTAGGCCGAACAGGAGAAGTGGAATTAACCTTTGAAGGAGAGAGACGGCATTCCTTAGATATACTGACAGAGTTGGAATCAACCTTAGGAGAAGCCTCAGGAACCAAAGGAGGATTCTTCTTAACCTTCCACACTTGAGACGAAGAAGAGGCCTGGCCCAAGGGGCATTTCTGGGAAGAGTGCCCAAACACTTTACATCTGATGCATCTAGAGGGTTTCCAAGGGAACTCAAACATAATTTTTGCAGTAACTCCCTTCCCCAAATCATACTCCAAAGAATTAGGAATATCTTTATCAGCATCTACTTCGACACATATCCTCGCAAAGTTATTCAAATCGACAAAAAGAGGATTACCCAGGGTGCTACCTACAAACTCCAAACCTTCAATAGAACGAAGCACTATTGGAAGGTTTTTTAAATTCACCCAAACCGGAATTTTAGAAAAATATTCCTTCTCCAATACCATTCCAACAGTCCACCGTTTAATCACCATAAGCTTACCTGCAATGAAAGTTGGATCACCATTCAAAATATTCTTCAAAGCAATTTCATTCCCAAATTTGAAAAGAAAGAAACCCGGTTCCAGCTTGATAGTTTCAATCACTTCTTTTCCCCAGTTTCGACGAACCCAGTTATGCACCAAATAAAAAGGTAAATTTTTATCAATAATGTGTCCCACAATAGCAAATTCCCACAATTTCTCACCCACATCAATAACAGCTTTAGGAATTGAGAATTTGCCATTCAGATCCGAGCCCACATCCATCTTCTTAAGCTTCTGTAAATTAGGTTTCGGACTATGCCAGACAGAGGAGACATAACTACGATCAACACCAAGACTGGACGACTTTAAAGGAGGAAACTCTTCTCCCGGACTTAGCTTACCAGTGCTAGGGATACTAGTCAGCTTGGCATGGGGACGAGAACCATGCAGAACAGGAAAGCAAGTATTATTGTCACCACCATAAGTACCCACAAGCTTGCCATGTGTACCATCAGAATCAATTGGAGAGGAACTAGGAGCATGAGAAGGAGGCCACGTTGCATGGGATGCTTGCTTAACAATAAGACAAGGGGAACCATTCACTTGAATGGGACTACCACACCCGCTGCCACCTAAAGAATCACTATGCACAAGAGTTCCTTTGTCAACACGATCTCCAAGAACATCATGGGCAGCCCCCAAATGCAAATCAATAACAGTAGAACCGGCCCCACAATTAAAAGAAGCAAGCTTGTCCACAGGAGCTACAAAAGTAGCATGATGAGAAAGAGAAGCAAGCACTTCGTGACTCTGGCCCCTAGCTTGGGATATGATGGATTGCGCTCCACTGAATTGACCCGCATTTAATGCATTAAGAACCACTTTCCCATCAGCAAGCTCACAAGTATCACAAGGATTTAAAAAAGAGGCACCAGTAGCTTCACACTTGAGACCCGCGGCTTCACTACACTCAATTAGATGAGATACACAAGCCCCCTCACGCAAGCCCACGTCTAGGGAACCGGACCCACTAGTATTAAATGCACACACCCCATCAACAGCAACTTTATCAAGCTCTTGTCTCCATGTAGACTTAATACCACCAAAGTCCACATCAGTCCACGCAACACGAGTATCTCCACCAGAATCTCCACAAGAAAGAACCTTCTTAGCTTCAATAAATGCTTCATTAAATGCGTTCTTGTCATCAAAATCCTTCTCTTGTGAGACTTCCATTGAATTTCCACTCATGGGACCCGCGCCATCATCAAAATGAGGACTATTAAAACAATTAAAACTATTAACACTTGACATATTATAATCACCTCCTCCAACAGCATCAACGCGGGACAAGGAAGCATGCAAAACATTATGGGTCACTGCATCAGCAGTTCCACAGTCACCACAGTCAGGTTTAGTCGCATCGGGGCAAGGTGAGAAAGCATTAGAAGCTTCAACATCATGATGCGACCGCCCCAAGTCAGCAGCCCTACCAACACCAAGGCTACACTCTAGGCCAGGGAACTGAGAAGAACGATCCGCAATCCCTTGAGACGCAACCATGGAACTGCCAATACAATCGTCTCTCACCCTAGCTCCATTCAAGACAAACTGATCTTCACCATTTTCAACATTATCACAGTCACTAACATGACATTTGGAGCAATCATCATCACCATATGTATCACAAGAGCAGCAAGATTCACTTACATTATCAACAACGCCTTCCTCATCATCTTTTCCATCACCAATACTACCAATACTACCAGTAGCTAGAGAGCTAGACTTCAAAATGGATTCCAGCTCTTTACCGTCAGCCAAAGCCCTACCATCACGAGCAAGCAATGCATCTAGGGCTTGCTTGATAACAGAGCAACTTGGCAAGTTCACCCTTGCACGGATTTGATTACAAAGCACA
>JAESVK010069924.1:3177-14740 GCA_017140935.1 Hamamelis virginiana
CACATAAATTCAAATATATAAATTGATTCTACAAACATTTAAAAAAAAATTATATTTTTGAATCATTTACAACTTTTATTCTAATAAATAAATAAATAATATATTTATGACGTCACGGTTCAACCCGGCGGTTGAACCGGTTGAACTGGTTGACCCTTAACCCGGTAACTTTTTCGGTTCGATGAACGGTCCACGTTTTAAAACAATGATATAATGTGACAAGAGAGTAAAGGAAAAGAAAACAACGATCGGCTATGGCTTTGTTTAGATCAGATCTACCAACAGCAGCTGATTGAATATGATTCTCTCTCTATATAAACATATATATATTCACATACACTTTCTCTCTCTATATTTGCAATGAAGATTGACATATATGTTAGGCCTCCCAAAACGCCGTTAAGCCTCTCATCAGCCTCAAAATGATAGCTATGAGCTGCGTTTTAAACCTCAGCCATTTAATCGCTTTATTTGCTGACATATCATTGTTCGATGACTTCGAACACTCTAGAAATCTTCAAGATGGCAACTCGCACGTGTGATTTTAATGGGGGCGTGCCAGTAAGATTGACATTGCACCTTATTAAGGTTTGTAATTGGTTCGAATATAAACGAACTAAATAATTAAATCAGGCAATTATGATAGTTCGGCTTTGCCTCAATGAAAAGGACTTTAATTAATTGATACAAGGTAAAATAACCAAAATAACTTAAAATATAATAAGTAAAAAAAAAAATGTTTCGAAAATACCACAGAATTATATTACCTCCATCACTAGTACAATAACAAACAACTCTGTTAAAGTCCTTCAAATTAAGGACTCTATACTAGAGAATCAGAAAGAAAAGAATAGAAAGAAGGGGAAGAGAGATCTTAGAAGAAAATAATAGAAAAGATGAGGGAGAAAGAGTTATTGACGAATTGAGAGCGAGAATAATCCTACGGGATATGGGATGAGGAGAGAAGTCCTAAGTTAAGAGATATATTGATAGAAAAAGAGATGAGTGTAAAGACTTGAGTTGTGTGGTTAATAGATACATTAGATTAGACCTAGTTGTGCATATCACTTCAAGAAGTTAGGCTGAGTTTTCACAACCCGGAATTTGTATAGATTTCACTAGAATTATATGGGTGCTTTCTTCTTTCAGAAGTAGAATTAAAGAATAAAGTGCTAAAGATCAGAAGATCTAGAATTTGATTCTGCTCTGCCACTCCAGACTCTTATGATTGTTGTCTAAGATTAGTATAAGCAATCCACACGCGTTCATCTAAACAAATATTAAAGTATGTCCATGTGCAGGCTTTTCCTCAATGTCATGACCCCACATTAATATTTTGATGAGCCTAATATTATAACATCTTAGCCCTTCCATTAATTACTCTGCCTTTGGCTAATTACCATCATTTTGGCCATGACCTTGCCTGGAAGTGACGGCTTCTTGAGATGGTCTATGTTGGAAAGAGGAACTCAAGTGAGCAAGTAAAGAACATTCTTGGGACCATTGATGAAGATAAGCTATGTGGCTATTTCTCTCTCACAAAGATACATTTCTTTTGACTTCGGTTAGAGAATATGATAATAAAAAATCCGCCTTAAAAAGACAGCCGATACATTTCTCTTCACTCCAATTCTCTCAATCCAAACATAGTACTGTAATACAACAAGAAAAATCATGTCTACCGAGATGTATTATGATGGGATGGAAGATCATCTATTCTCAACATCGGACAATGACGACTACATCGACGATACGGTGATGATGATTCAGGATATCTATCCTGGGAATGAACTCGAGGTTGTTGCGAAACCTCTTCTCGAAAAAATAAAGGACATCTTGGTTGGTGATAACCCGGAAAAAAACCTTAGCTCTTGTTCTTCAATCCACTTTTCTATCAAAGCAATTTATTTTCCTCTTCTTTAATTCCTTGAACCATTCAAAATCATGTCACTGGTAAATGAACTACCAAAAGACTTTACTAGCATATCACCATCACCTTTTATGTTCAAGCGTTTGTTTGCACATTCTTTTGACATATCACCAATTAATTATGCGTGTAGGTCACTCAAGAACAATTGGATGAATTGGTCCATGCCATTGACCTCCATGTAACTCCAGCACCACCAAGTGAATTTGACTACATCATCCGTCATGCTGTCTTTAATGACACCATTCCATACGGAGTAAGTGAAGTTTACGATAAGTTATATATAGATTGGATATGATTCTATCAGCATATGCTTACTTATACATATCATGCATGCCAAAAATTACAATGATTCAATAATCAGTTTTTCAAAAATGTCACCAAAAAAAAAAATTGTGATAGTTTTTTGTGGTCACAGTTTTTCACCGTCTATAGTGTTGACATTGAATCACAGTGATTTTTGGCATCCATGACATCTATGAGAAGAGTATCTAATCCAACGATCAATTTTTCAAAATATGTATTCCACACGCATACTGTAGGTGATCGACATGATTTTGTCTTTGAGTTGTTAGATTTTATCAAGGATGAAGTGGCCGATCAGCCGCATGCATACTAGCAGGCAATCCGAATTAGGAATTTGAGTCTAAATTCTCTGATTCAATTTATTTATTTATTTTATGAAATTTTTTTGTGCTTTGAGTATATAAGATCGATGATAACATATTATCTAAAATTAGTATTCAAGCAAACTTAAACACAGAAAAATCAAAATAGTGAATCGAATGACCTACTTTGATAAAATGTTTATTTTTTGAAATACAATCTAACATACCCACGCTCTTACCAGAATGGCCTATATATGATGTGGGACTAGAGAGTTGTATGGGTGCATCTATAATTTTTTATTTAAAAATATATCTATCTACTCTTCTACACGAACTTATTATAAAAGCCACAATTTCTCAATCAATCTTGAACTCGTGAAATTTTAAAATTATCCTTCTAGATTTTGTTGCTTCAATTCTGTTGTGGTGAGCATGTCCTGGACCATCAATTGCTTTGGTTAAAATTGATTGTCTTTGATTTTGACCGGCCTTATATATACTTGTGACCATTATAACAGTGACACAACGTCAAGATTGAATCGGCCTGTTCTAAGAGTGACATAAAGCAACATAGAAGTGTACTTCAATATATATAACATTGAATTGGGCCTGGCCCCGATTTGGTTTATTTACCAAAAAAAAAAAAAAAAAAAAAAAAAAAATTGCACTTAAAATTCACATGATATGAGGGATGGAAGGGTAATCACTTCTAGACGTCTTGAGGGGTGATACTATGATAAAATAGTTGGCAAAGCTACGGCTTTCAACCCAATGGTGGGTAGTTTAGTGGTTGAGGAGTAGGGTTAAGGGCGTACAAAGTCTCTTGATCCTGGCCACGGACCGCAAGGTACAAGCCTTGTTTTGAAAGCCTTGTTCGAGGTACAGGATTTAGTTTGGTGTGTGCAAGCTGGCCCAGGATACCTGTATAGCAAAAAAAAAAGCTACGGCTTTTTAATTTTTGCTTCAAATTTAATGAAATTTTTTATATATAAATCATTTAGTTATAACTATAAATAGATATGGGAAGAGATAATTCTCCAAAAGTGATTTTAGGCAACATTAATTCAAAGGAGGGTTAAAAGTGATACAACTTCAACATTGAGTTCGGATAATGAAAAATCTATTCTTATCGCATTGTAATACGTACAGGAAGGTGGGTAGACACAGCAATGGGTTGGGGGCTACTTTAATCAGTCCTTCATATTGATGGGCGAAACCCTATTGTTGTATCTTATTAACTAGCTTGTAGTATTAAGGTAAGCATAGCAAAACATACTAACAGTAACACTATATATATATATATAGTGGTGCTATTATAAGGTGCACACATACTAACAGTAACACTAAATATATATATATACAGTGGGTGCTATTATAAGGTGCACCTGATGCATCTTGCATCAGGTGCCCTCCTCTACAACCACCTGTGATGGAATTTAATTTTAAAAACTGACCGTTGGATTAGATACCCCTATAATGTATGTCATGTCTGCCAAAAATCACAGTGATCCAACGGTTGGTTTCTGAGAAAACTGACTGCTAAAAAATGATAACATTTTAAAGAACAAAAAAGTCATAGTTTACCAATCGTTGGATCACTGTGATTTTTGGCAGACGTGACATACATTATAGGAGTATCTAATCCAACAGTCGGTTTTAAAGATTTTCATCACAGGTGGCTGTAGAGGAGGGCACCTGATGCAAGATGCATAAGGTGCACCTTATATTAGCACCTCTGTATATATATATATTGGGTCAGGTTCCCCTTATACCCTATTTTGACACCTATGTTTACACCTCATTTTCAAATACCCTTGTAGGTCGAATATTTTGAGAAACCGACCGTTAGTTTAGATATTTATCTTATGTTTGTCATGTATGAAAAAAAATTGGAGTGATCCAAAGGTTAGTTTTTGAAAAATATCATTTTGAAGAACTATTATTTTTTCTAGTAATTAAAAATATAACTCTTTTTTATAGTGACATTTCTTAAAATCTAACCTTTGGATCACTATGATTTTTGTGTACATGATATGCATAAGAAATGTATTGAATCCAACAGTCGGTTCCTCAAAATATTTATCATAGATAGTATTTTGAAAACGAGGTGTCAAAATAGGGTGTAAGGGAAACCTGTCCCATATATATATAAATATATATATATATATATATATATATATATATATATATATATATATAACTGATCGGTTGCAGTCTGTACCGCAAGTGGATTGTAAGGCCATTTGGCCGTGGTCCGGTGTCGGTTTCAAATTCCAACCGTTGGATATGATGCTCACTCCCTACATGCCACGCCTGCAAAAAATCATGCTGATCCGACGGTTGGAATTTTGTAAAACCAGCCTTAAACACCAATGAAATTTATATATAGTCTTTGGTAATTTCAGTTTGCTTAAGGCTAGTTTTACAAAATTCAGACCGTCAGATCGGCATGATTTTTTGCAGTCGTGGTATGCAGGAGGTGACCATCATATCCAACGGTCGAAATTTGGAACCGACCATCGGAGCATGGCCAAATAGCCGTGTAGTCCACTTGCAGTCCAGACTGCAACCGATCACTTCTGTATATATATATATATATATATCAAAGAAAATTTTAAAAGCCTAGAATTTGAAAGGGTTATATCATTTTCCATATCATCTGTATATATCTCTGGTTGTATATATAGTATTATTGTATTTTCTAAATACTAATTGTCCCAAAAAGGAAAGAAAAAAAATGTCCTAAAAGTATATCCCAAATGATGAGAAAGATGATTCAGTTCTTCTCTTTTTTAACAAATTATTTCCTTCATAATAAATGAAGGGTTTTGATTCATTTGAGAATATATAACATTGCTCTATATAATATATTCTCTTGAAAAAAAGTATGCATTATGACAGATCTTGTACAAGTGTTTGGGTGATGGAGATACCCACGCAAAAACCGTGGCACTATTCGAGATGCTTTCGAGTTACTCGTTGCATGCAAAAGTGGTAATTACATTAGCTGCCTTTACTGTGAAGTATGGGAAGTTTCGGTTGGTAGCCCAATTATACCCTACCAATCCACTCGCCAAATCAATTGCATTAATTCCTAAGGATCTTATCAAGGCGTTGTTTAAAGTGACCGAGTGCATCGTTGAGTTGAAGGAGTTTCCAGATGAATACATTACCACCGACATGCTGCAGGATGCTCATATCCCCATGGCTGTTTATTGGACCATCCGGTGTATCGTGGCTTTGACATCAGAAATAATGAAGATTACAGGCATGAGCCATGGGTATGTTGTCCTTCTCTATGAATATAATCTTCTTTGTACGTGTAGTTTGTCCACCACCCCATGCCCACCACAGCCCACTTGTTATTGATGTTGCTACCAAGACACACCACTACAACCACCACTCAACCACCATCACCACAAGTTTTCTTTTTCTCCAATCGCAGATTTGATATAAGGTGGTCCAACTTTTGGTTTTTTTTGTTTGCTTGTTTAGAAGGAAGATTTGATACAATCCGATGAACCAGATTTGATACGAGGTCGACCTATTTATTGGGACACTAAATTTTTTGGTTTGCTATCGTATGGTGACATTAATCAAGCCTAGAGTTGGGTCTACAGTTAGTCAAGTTTGGGCTTTAAGTTCATTTCGGTTGAGCTTGGCCCAGTTTAAGTGCCAAGTTCAAACATGTACAAATGGACTAACCATACTTGTTTACAAACCAAATTAAACCAGGCCATTTTAAGTCCATTCACAAGCTTAATTCACTGAGTTGAGAACATTACAATTGCATATTTGCATTGGGCCTTGTTATTGCAACCCTTTTGAACTATTTGCCCACCCCAACCATTTGTGATTTTTTACCGTTTTATGAAAAAATACATTATTTTTAAGAAAACTAGCCGCGCCATCCACTAGAAAACATCATTTTCAACAACTTTGTAGAAGAAAATTTTTCCAAAATCTATCATTTAAGTAAATTTTTTTGCATTTTTTACGAAATATTCTGTAAAAATAATAAATGGTCAAAAAGTCTACTTAAATGATAGATTTTGGAAAAACTTTCTTCTACAAAGTTGTTCAAAATGATGTTTTCTAGTGAATAACAAGGGTAGTTTTCTTTAAAACAATGCATTTTTTCATAAAACGGTAAAAAATCACAAATAATTGGGGTGGGCAAATAGTTCAAAGGGGTTGCAATAACAAGGCCCATTTGCATTATCTAATTAAGATATATACTGTTTGGTTGGTATTTTAAAAGAAGTTTCTTATTCTTAAGACCTAAAATTCACTGCAAATTTTTGCTTTCAAGAGCCAAAAAGTGGTTTAGAATTTCATTTCATTTTCACTCATCAAAGAGCTCTCTTATTATTATATAAAACTGGTACATAAAATAAAAAATAAATACAATCACTGTATATCAATAAATTCTATCCTTATCACTCATTATTAATGCTACCACAATTATGTCACCATTTTCAACACATGCATTATAATATTTTATCACAATCACCTTTCATCACCATCTCAAACATCCACTTTAGCTTCTTCATTGTCATAAGAACTACCACCTCTATTATATTATTATGATATTGAATTCAATTACAAATTAATCTAAAATGGTTTGGCATTAATCTACTAATTACTCATCCAAATAATATATAGAATTTAAATTTCATATATTTCTAAATCTACTAGATTAAATTCTTTGATTTGAAAATCTAAAGACCAAGCTAGCTTAATTCCTTGAAACAAACACAGACTTAGTGTTCTTTTTATTGAAATAATATCAATATATACCTTGTGAAAGACATGTCGTAGAAGAGAAATGCCATATAATCACTTGTTTTAATTTTTTTTCATTTCAAAATAAAATGGCAATTTCTCCTTAGTTTTAGGGTTCGTTTGTATTAGCTTTTACTAAAATCACTTTTGGAGAACTATTTCTTTACATATCTCTTTAAAATTATTTTCAAACCGTGTCTTCACATATCAAAATTTTTCATATTAAAAGTGATTGTGGTAAAAGTTGGGGTCTCATAACTTTTGCTACAATTATTTTTAGTATGAAAATTAATTTTTTCATCCATCGATCCTATCATCCTCAAGTTGTCTAAAAGTGATTATCACCCCACCCTTTAAATCAAGTGGAATTTTAAGCTCCAAAAGTGATTTTAATAAAAGATAATACAAACAGACCCTTAGTCTAAGATGAGGATTTGAGACATTTCTGCAGTAATATGAAGAATACCATGTTCCATGTCTTATTCCCCCAAATAAGAATTGCAAGCAGCCAATAATAGAGCACAAACAATGCTAAAATTTTATTTTCCAATTCTGTACAGAGCATCAAATAAGAAGGATTGGGAATTATCGACATTCTTGCCCAAAAAGATCAGCAAAATTTGCGACTCCCTCAAGAACCAATTGGATGATTGTCATTCAAATATTAGTGTGTTCTGGACTGTGCCTACTTTGATGGTAAATATCCATATATGTAATATTACATGTTATTAGTACGTAGTGCTGTGGGTACCAAGTATGCATGGGTACAAGCTTTGTACCAACCTAGTTAGGTGTCATGTTGCGTTATCATTTTTTTTTTTTAATAATAAAAAAATCTATTTGAAAAAGACCATTTCTTTTTGTTACACCTTATTAAATATGATGATGTGGCATGTCACTTAAGAGCCTTATATATAGAGGATGCTACAAAAGTTGGCACTCTTGGCATTTTCTTAAATGTTACCTAGTTTGTTTTGATTGAATAACTCGTATAACATGTTACTCATTCTAATCGACCTAGAATGGCTGACCAGATGTCTTAATTGGTGTGACACAGGGTCCATAAATTACTGGAAAGAAGAGTCGGCCAATTACCCTACTCGTGACATTAATGAGGGAAATGTTTTGGATTCTCTCCTTTTTTCATGGGCAGCACTTTTCGATGGTTCTACGAAGAGAATGGTCTGCTTACAACCACTTTTCTTTTTTCCTCCAATTATTCCAATAACTCCTAATTCTTTTTTTATTTAATTGTTACTATAAACTTATTTATTTGTTTATGTAAAATTCGCAAAAAATCTCTTAGATAATTAAAGTCATGGGCCTGGCCGAATAGATAAGAGTACGGGATTGAAACCGGTATCTGAACAATTACGGAAATAAAAAATTTAGACAAAAATGCCATTTAAGAACACATAATCACCAATTTTATAAGAAATCCCAACTTTGTTAAATATCACCAATTTCCAACTTTTTTCATAATTACCAATTTTATTGATGATCACCATTTTTTGAATAGTCAAATCACATTTAATAACTCATCATAACAAATATGAAAATGTCAAATTTTATTGATAATCACCGGTTTTTCATGATAACACACATTTTTTGTGATTTTGTTAAATTGTAAATCGGTGATTCTTTACTTTTTTTTGGGTATTATGTGTAATTTGGGAATTGGTGATTGTATAACATTATGGTAATTATATGTGTTTTTGGTTATTAGACATAATCTGCAATGCATTAAATGTTTGATGGAACAAGTGGGGATATGATTTGATGTAAAAAGAAATATATATATATATGAAATGACTTGTATGGACAAAAATTGGTGATTGGTGATTGTTAAAAAAAATGGTAATTATTTGTAAATTTGGTGATTATGTGAAAATTTTAAAGTGAAATTCAAATTTTTTTTACAAATAAAAGGGAAAAAATGTCTATTTTCCTGTACAGAGCTTCACTCTCGTAATTGTTCCAATATCGGTTTCATTTCCGTAATTGGTTAAAACCTCAACAATATTGAGGTAAAATACCCTAAAATAAATAGGTGTAAGAAAGTAACCTAGCTAGCTAGATCCAATTTTTAAACAGACCCTAATGATGGTTTGTTAATATCTTTATGACATAAACAGGATGGCATTGAAGTATTAGCAGGGAAGAATGTGTTATTATTTATATCTGACCTGAACCTCTCCAACGTAGAGCTTGAGATTTTTGCTCAAACGTACAACGAGTCACGACAGGACTCAACGAGACTGATGAGTCAGAATGAGGTCTTGTGGGTGCCAGTCGTTAACTGGGGATTCAATTTGACCCGAATGCAAAATAACTGGTTTAAGAAGCTACGAGAGATGATGCCATGGTACTCAGTTTCTAGGCCTGACTCGGTCAGAACAAAAGCCATCATGTCCATGAAGAGGGAATGACACTTGAATAAGATCCCTTTATTGGTGCAATGGAATATGCAAGAAAAACTCTGGAACCCAATAGACCTCCAAATGTTCTTGACTCGGGAAACTCTGAATTTCTCTTTCTCTTCCTTGATAAATGAAGAATCTTGGATCGAAGCGACTTGGGGTATTCAGCTATTGATCGGTCTCATTACAACATCATTGGTCTTAGATTGGGTATTCCTCTGGTCTCTAACTCTCTATTGCATCTCATACAGATACTTAGTTGTGTATATGCAGTCCTATTCTTATAATCCAATACATGCTAAAATAGAGTATGTATGGATGTCACTTGTATGATGTTAGATGAGAGAAAAAGCGGTTTGATCAAAGAGGAAGCAGTAACATCATCACACATAAATAATTCGAGGCCATGCTATATTAATTTATACATATATGGGTTCGGATTAAAGGACATAAAATTTTACATAAATTTTTTTTAGACAAATTTAGTAACTTCTTCTAAAACTCAAATTTTTACAAAACGTCCTGCTAAATTAAATATTATTTTCATGCATATTATGTATACCAAATATTACATCAATCATTAACCATTTGATTTATGAATATATTCACATTTCTTATGAATAAAATATCTCACATTTATGGATAAAATGGTTCATGTTCCTTATGAATAAAAAGCCTCACATCTATGGATGGAATGGTTTTTTTATTTCTGATTAACAGAGTATTTGAAGAACATAATATATATATATATATATATAAGAGAAACATCCAATTTGATAATGAATTTTTTTAAATACAAGTTCTATGAAAAATTAAACTTGTGTAAAATTTTGTGTCGATTGATCCTAACCCTATACATAAACATCTAGTACACAAAATTAATATGCACATACAAACATTTACTTTTATATAGACTTATATAAGTATAAAGATAGTAGATAATAATGGCATACATGTTTCGAAAAACTGATGATTGGATTAGATACTATACTTGTGTATACCATGCATGTAAAAAACCACAATGATACAACGGTCAATTTCTTAGAAATGTCAATGAGAAAAACTATGACAGTTTTCAGCAATCACAATTTTTTGGGGGAATGTTTGCATTGGATCACCATGATTTTTGGCATGCATGACATCCATAAGCAGAATATCTAATCCAACATCAATTTTTCAAAATATGTATCCTATAATAATCTATTAGCTTGTGCTTACATAAGATATATAAGAATATGCTAACTAGATCGGGATTGTGAATATATATTTATATATACACAACACTTCAATTATCCCATTGTAACATAGGAAATAGTAGGCTATCCTATCATAATAATGTAGAAAAAAAATGTAGGTGAGTGGTTATCCCACCATGCATAATGCTCGAGAAAATTTTGACGGATGGATTTGAGTTTAAATAACTACAATTTTATTACTTTAACATAGGCATGCATGTGAGTGTGAGAGGGATTTAAATATTAAGTGGTTTAGGTAATCATGCATCTTTGGTGTGTTGCACTAAACTCTGTAAGCTCCATTACCCCTCCAAAGATTAGATAAGCTTTTGAGAGTTGGTGTGCGGATTAGGCTTATGAGTTGAGTAATTTGCCTTACTAATGTGCTCTAATAAAAAGTCAAACATCCTTGTATATTATTGTCACATAGAAAAATCAGTAGAGTGTGAGAGAAAAGTACATAGCAAGCTATGTTGATGATTATGGCAACATTTTGTTTTGTTTAAAATATATATATATATATATAGTCGTGATGGTTCGTCTCTATTTTAGGTTTCTGAAAGCAAGCACATTTGCTTATATGGAGGA
>JAESVK010069928.1:0-18309 GCA_017140935.1 Hamamelis virginiana
AGAGATATCTAATTCAACGATCAGTTTTACAAAATCTCATCTGAAACTAGCCATATGAAGGTGATCTTACGCGAAGTTGCGTCAAGTTGACTTGATAGTAGCATATATATATATATATGGTCCCGTTCCCCTTACATCCTATTTTGACACCTACGTTTACACCTCGTTTTCAAAACACTATCTATGAAAAATATTTTGTCGAACCGACTGTTGGATTCAATACATTTCTTATGCATATAATGTATACCAAAAATCATAATGATCTAACGGTTAGATTTTAAAAAATGTCACTATAAAAAATTGTTTTTCAAAATGATACTTTTCAAAAACTAACCATTGGATCACTCCGATTTTTTTCGTACATGACAAACATAAGATAAGTATCTAATCTAACGGTCGGTTTCTCAAAATATTCGACTTACAATTGTATTTGAAAATGGGGTGTGAACATAGGTGTCAAAATAGGGTGTAAGGAGAACCTATCCCATCTATATATATATATATATATATATATATATATATATATATGGAGCCATTTTCTTATAGGTTCGTACATATATAAGCTTATGTGAAAACTTGAGTTTTTAACCAATATGGGATGTATATTTTGAAAAACCGACAAATGGATGTGACATTCTTTTTATAAATGTCATGCATGCCAAAAATTATAGTGATCGAACGATTGGTTTTTAAAATAGGTAAAAATTGTTATAGATTTTCACAGTCTGTATTTTAAATGCAGACTGTTGAATTACTATGATTTTTGGCATGCCTGACATGCATAAGAGGAAATATCTAATTCAATGATCTATTTTTTTAAAATATGAATCTCATCGTGACTAAAAATCCAAGTTCTCACATAATCTTATATGTATACATATCAATAAGAAAATGACAATATATATAAATTTGGGACAGGATCTCTTGATACATAGTTTTTACTCCTAATTTGACACGCGGTTTGCAAGACCAAGCGTGGGATAAGTATTTTGAGAAACCGATTGTTGGATTATATATTCTGCCTATATACATTATGTATGTCAAAAATCACATTAATCCAACGGTTGATTTATCAAAAAACCAACTACAACAGTTTCACATAATTTTTAATATTAGATTTATGTTAATTTTAAATATGACCATTACTTGAGAGTTACAAATTTTGAGGAGAAAATTGCTGCATGTCAATTCTATGAGCTGTAAAATTCTTTAATATACGCATGCAAAGTGCATTCACATTATCCTTATCATATCATATTGTAAAACTAGCTATCATTTCACGTCACATTTGTTTTCGCTATGAAAATTTTTTACCTCTCCACATCATGCGGGAATTTTCTAACAATATACTAAAGACCGCCATGCTAGACCATTGTCAAGTCAGCATCATTGTGAATTGTGATTTTATTAATTAATTAATTACCAAATATAATCTTACCAAATGGTAACTTTTTTTTTTTGATCTTTTTTCTTTTAATTATTAGCAACTTAATTAAGACTTTTCATCGTAACACGATTCCTATTAATTATTAATTAAGGAAGTGTTATATATATATATATATATATCTATGCATTTTTTATTAATTATAAGTTGCTTCTTGGGCAGATAGTCAACCTTTCCAGAGTCTATGTTGGACTTGGGATCGGCTAATTGAAAATAAGTTTGATTAGTTTTGATTTCACTATCAATATTTAAGTTACACTCTTTATATATATATATATATATATTTCATTTAAATCTTTAAGTAAAGCATAAGTTTGACCAAAAACAAAGATTAAAAGGATTTAAATTTCATTCTATGAATTGCATCTTTGTTTTCCTTAGCATTCTTAGTTTTCCCTTCTCTTATTTTTAATTTTTCTTTTTATATATATTTGGCTTGTTAGATTTTCTGTGTGTTTTACTCCCATCTCTTACCGTCTTAGATACAAGAAGCGGAACCCACACTCACGAGACGTTCCGCGTAAGTCTCCAACAATACAATATCACCCGACACTCTAACTCGAAATTAAAAACCACCATGACGTGTCATGGTTTGAGTGATGTATGAAAAAGAGAAAAACAGTTTGAGAAGAGATACGTCACCGCTCAAAGCTTGACACATCAGGGTGATTTTTAATTTCGGGTTAAAGTATCTGGTGTTATAGTATTTTTCCGTTAGTCTCACCCTATTTGTCTAAGCTGTAAAATAAGTGGAAAAACGATATTTTTTTCCTCCTTAATTTGTATCAACTCACATCTCGACCGCAACAACTAGCATTTTTATAATCAATATTTTTCACGCTAAATTTAATTTTTCTTTCTCGCTCACGAATCTTTTTAAATTTAATTATGATTAACTAGCTAATACAGCTCCAAAGAAAATCCAAATAATATATCAAACTTCCAAATTCTTTCTGCAATTTTTTGTCACAATGACGACAATTAGAATTAATATGCAAGCTATGATAAATATATAAATATTAGAATGATGAGTCATGTTTAAAATTTAGCTAAGGAACACTCTTTCTTTCTCTCTCATAAAATATATTGTGATACGATTCTTGTTTCATTATTTTAATGGATTTTAGTATATTTTTGAAGCAATCGAGAACCAATCGATTCTTGGGGATGGTGACAAAAAATAAAAAAAATAATAAAAAAATAAAAAAAAGGGGTCTAGAGAGTTGACTCACGACATTGGTTTCTTTAATTTCCTTCAACTTGACCTCCTCGGCTCCTCCACCTCCCTTAATGTCCAAAACAAGACACATTGAGGTGCACATGGGATTGCTATTAGACAACTACATTCTCAACCTTATCTCTCTTTCTCGCATGCATGGTCCAAGCCTACTTTGACAAAACCGGCCATGGTCACCATTTTCGGCTATATATGCATGGTCAAGTAAGTAATTTGGACTTGGTTGTGATTTTTCATGGACCCGTTTCATTTATTCTTTGTGTGGATGGCTACAAGGTCTTTAGGGTTTTAAAAACTTTTTAAGAAGTTAATGACACTGGTCTTCTGCCCTACACATGAAGAATGGTAGAGCTGAAGGAAGGGCTAGGTTAGGAATTCTTCGATCCCTTTGTTGAAAAAAACCTAAGTATAGGATCAAATTAGGGGGGTGGCCATCTTACTCAACTCTGTCCAGTGTTTTGTGTGCGCTTGAGACATGTCGTTGTGGGTGGGCGTATATTCTTTGGTTGACCATCTAGTGAATGGAGAAGGGTGGAGTAGATTGCAAGTTTAGCTTAGGTTTGCAATCACTTGGTTTCTTAATTTTAATCCCTCAAAATAATTTTAAGTAGTCAAGTATCACTTCTTATGAAACAAAAGTCATGGAATCAAATTTTAACACCTTGACTATCTTATTTATGAGATTTACGAGTAATTTCATTCATCCCTAAGCCATGGGAGTAGGTCTACAATACTCAGTATCGTTAAAAAAATATTAATAATAATAAAAATTAAAAAAAAACATGGTTAAATAAAGAAAAAAAAACCAAAAAAATATATATATATATATATATATATATATATGCAATCACTTGGCCATAGGGAGACCTAAAAAACGAAGGAGGGTCAAGAAGTGGCTAAGAATAGAACCAAATTAGGGAGGCGGTCTTACCCAACCCAATGTTTATATGAGCTTGGACATGTCACTTGGGCCTATAGTTAGGTTGGGCCTAACTTCCTAGCCTCTCAAATTTCTGGATTAGGCCTCTACATTCAAAGTTCACCTTAGGAGTCAAGATCCTCTGCTCTACTTGACTTTTTTTGTACTTGAATTTGCTTTGATATCTAAGATTGTGACACATCATCTAAAATATGAGGTGAATGATATATTTGAATAATGTGTCATGATCTCAAAATTCATATCATCGTCTAAAATATGAGGTAAATGATATATTTGAAGAGCGGTGCTAGGCGTCCTGCACAAAATTCCCGTTTTCATTTCTCGTCCAACTATAAAAATAATGGACACAGTAAAAATATGTATTTTATTCATTTTTACTGTGTTTTTATCATTTTCATTGTATTGTAGCTTCTTTTTTTTTATTTTTTTTTATGGTTTCACTGTCAGTCTTTTTTTTTCATTGGCTGACAATAAAAAAGTAGACCAACAATGAAAATATTGGATATAGTAAAAATCTTTTTTTTTTTTCATTTTCACTGTGTTTTTTGGGGTTTTACTGTATTTTTTTTTTTTCATCGTCTTTTTTCTTATTAGCATAGTAAAAAAGTAGACCAAACATTTTTACTGTGTTTTTAGTACCACAGTAAAAAAAAAAAAAAATTACTGTCTTTTTTTAATGAGCACGGTGAAAAAGAAAAAGAAAAAGAAGAAGAAGAGAGAGAGAGAAGAAGAAGAAAAAGAAGCTGAAGCACCTCTGACGAAGACAGGAAAAACTCAGACGAAAGCCTGAAGCACCTTTGACGAAAGCTGAAGGACCTCCGACGAAAGCCTGAAGCAGCTCTTGAAATCAGTTCGTTAATAGTGAATGGAGAAAAAGGGAAGAGAGAGAAATAGAAGCGAAAAATGTATACCTGGTATGTTATCTAATTGTTTTGCAATCATGCATTTCCAATTGTGATAAAGCAGTCTAAATATGTAGTTTTTGGTGTAAATAAGTAGCTTATGATCTTGGTTTTTACTTATGTTTAATATTTTATGTATTGTAGGAATCCGGTACATATTGGTGGAACTTAGTGCGAATGATGTGAGTTATAAATTCAGAGAAAAATCCTCGAATGAAGAGAGTTTTGATGCAAGTTGATTTGCATTTCAAATAAAGAAAAGTGGCAGCAATGACTCACTACCGATAATGATATTCACCTTTATCGGTAACCAAATCCTCAAAGTACAGAAATAGCATGCAAAGAACCTGTCATTACCGATAATGGTATTGCCCATTATCGGTAGTAGTGATGAAATGCAGCATTGAAAACCAGTCTCCATGTCCTGCAAAAGACCATTACCGATAGAAGGCAAAGCCATTATCGGTATTGGATTTCTCGGAAGCCACAAGCCATAATCAGAAGCATAGCATTACCGATAGTAGCCTCTCTTATTATCGGTAATAAGAGTAACAGAAGCCAGCCAAGCTTTCTAGTATGATTCCATTATCGATAGATCCAAAGCCATTATCAATAATAGCTCTTAAGTACCAGCTCCAGTATGAACCAGTTCATGACCATTACCGATAGTCTCATTCACCATTATCGGTAATGGTGGTTTACTTAACCTCGAAGCTTATTCCAGAAGAGTCATTACCGATAGTCCCATTTACCATTATCGGTAATGGGCGCCGCCTTAGCCAAAATATCTTCTTTTTGAGGGGCATTTTTGTCTTTTCACTTGTAATATTATATAAGCTTTTTGATGATCTTTGTAGATATAGATATTCACTTATAAAATTAGTTTACACTTAGGTTTTTAAGTTTTCTCTCTTCTCTTTCATCTTTCTCATCTTTCTTCTATATAGGTTTAGTTTAGATTGTTATTTTAGTTATTCTCAAGGTTGTAATTTCATTACTTGTTAGTTTTAATCTGTATAAGAACAAGTTTGGTTTATTTTTCAGTTTATAAAAGTTGATTTCAAAGCTTTTAAGTTTAATCATGTTTTCAGTTTACTTTGAGTTGAATGATTTCATTTCAATTACCATGAGTAGCTAAATACATTTGCTGGGATTGATGAAGGATATTTGATTCACATCTGAGGTAATGATTTCTCACACCATGTCCTAACTTGACAGATTTGGATATTTATGCTAAACACAGAATTTGTAAATGATCCACAAGGAATTGCTAGCTTTTATCATCTGTTGACAGGATTTCTTGCCACAGGTAGTTTTTAGCACCGAAAGCATTCCAAGTATTTGTAAAAATGTCCGAGTCTTTATCATGAATATCCTATTTCTTTTACAGTTGGATAGTTTTTATTGTCAAATCTTCTACCCGAACCATTCTTCAATGTAATTTAGGTGTGTAAATGTTTGGATTTATTGTTAAATCTCCCATCCAGACCATTTTTCAATGTATTCTGGATGTATTAAGTGAGAGGAATTATAACCAAAGTTGTGAACAGGTTGAACTTTAAATCCCAATTCTTTTCTCTTCTTGTTTAAGTATATAAACAATCCTTGTATATTTCTCACAAAACCAATCTATAAAACAACCCATGATTTCATTTCGTTTTCTCTACTCTGAACAACTCTTCTAAGGGATTTTCGAGTTTTTCTCTGACTGACTATCTCTGAGGACACAACCATGGGACTCCATGTATTATTATGCTTGCAACGGTAGATCCTACGCTTGGGATTGAACAACACTTTTATAGACAAGCATTTTTGGCGTTGTTGCCGGGGATAGGCGACAATTGAAAAGCATCAAATTCTGAAGTAGCTAGTGGTAACTTGCAATTTCATTGCAAGTCCGGTAAGTTTCTTCACTTGATTGTTGTTTAGTCATTGTAAATATCATCAGGAGTATCTGTCACTAATTAGTGCATGTCCATTTGGATTCGAGACGAATTTAATAGACTTGTGCGAGTTAGCCAAAAGGGCTCAGTTAATAGAAATTTAGATTTTTCTGAAAACACATCACCAGATTTACCTTCAATGGAGTTTCCCCATATAGAGAATCCCCAATTTGATCCTGAACAAGTTATAGATTCCCAAAATGCTGAGGGAAGTGGAATTAGAAATGGTGCTAGCACTGTTAATGGTCAAAATAATCAAGCTGGTAATGGTCAAAATTTTCATGTACCACCACAAGTCATTGGTCGAGTAACCAATATTCAATACCCTCAATACCAAGTCTTGCAACAACCTCAAGCCCCACAGCGAAGAACTCTTAGAGAGACCCTTCATCCACAGAGATATTCTCTGTCAAGTTGTATTGTGTTGTCTCGTGACGCAGTTGAATTTCCTATCAAACCTGATATGGTAAGACTCCTTCCCCTTTATCATGGGTTTGAGTCAGAGGATCCATATGAGTTCATGCATGATTTTGAGGAAGCATGCAACACTATGCTGTATACTGGCGCACTAAATGGTTGATTTATTTAAGTGAAAACACTATTTTTTCATGGACTCAATTGAAACAACAATATTTTGATAAGTTTTTTCCACCAGAAAGGACTAATGCTTTAATGAAAGCATTGCAATGTTTTTCTCATAAAACAAATGAATATTTTGCCAAGA
Source organism: Hamamelis virginiana (assembly GCA_017140935.1). Taxonomy (NCBI): domain Eukaryota; kingdom Viridiplantae; phylum Streptophyta; class Magnoliopsida; order Saxifragales; family Hamamelidaceae; genus Hamamelis; species Hamamelis virginiana. Next base: position 7,191 of record JAESVK010069928.1, read on the forward strand.
CATGGGAACGTTTCAAAAGTTTAACTTATGCTATTCCTCACCATGGCATGGATTTGAGCCAACCCATAAACTATTTTCATCAAGGTTTATCTTCATATACAAAAATGTTTATTCAAATGATAACTAATGGCATGTTTTTCGAAAAGAGTCCTGAAGAGGCTTGGGACCACTTGGATTTTATAGTTGCACGAGCTCGTGATTCGGAAGTTAACACTCTTCCAGACACGTCTCGACCTCCAAATAGTGGCGGAAAATTTGTTGTAAAGGAACGGGATGAGACTCAGGCTAGGTTGACTCAGTTAATGAAAAAAGTCGAAGCCTTGAAAATGAAGGTAAATGAAGTTTTTACAGTCCCTGTTTCTAAGGAAGCGGAATTTTGCAATCTGTGCAATATACAAGGGCATTCAATTGATGATTGTCTCTCATATCCTACTTTCAAGGAGTCTTGTAATGACCAAGCCAGCATCAATGTCATTTACCAAGGACGCAGTAAAAAGCTTCAAATTTTCCATATGGGGAGACTTATAATTTCAACTGGAAGAATCACCCAAATTTCAAATGGAGAAATGATGCAAGTGCGTGTTTTTCTCAAGGAACATCACAATCGTTCCACCCTCAGCAACAGTAGTAAGGATATTACCCTCAGGGGCAATTCCAAGGTTACCAAAGTAATGCACCAAATTACCCAACTCAAGCACAAGGGTTTCAACAGAACCCTAATGCTACTTTTGCACCACAGCAGAATCATGCTAATTTTGCTCCACAGCAAAATCAAATGAATCCACCTGCATACCAACCTCCACATAAGAGGAACTTGGAAGACATGTTTAATCAATTCATACAAAGTCAGTCTGTTACTAATTCTGAAATTCATAATTCCTTCAATGAGTTAAAAGTTCAGGTTTCTAAACTAAATACTTATGTAGGTACACTTCATCAGGAGAAAGGTAAGTTTCCCACTCAATCCTACCAAGTACCTAAAGGACAGAATAGTGTTGATACAACAAGTACGAATGAAGGAAATGTTAAGCAGGCTAAGGCTATCACTACTCTAAGGAGTGGTAAAACTATTGATAAAACCATCCACTCTAAACCAGTTCAAAATGAAATTATTTTGGATTCAAATCCACAATATAAGGGGGATGAGATAAATAGTGAAATGTCTGAAGCTGAGCTTCAAAATCCTAAAGAACAAGAGGTGGAAACTAAACCTGAAAAAGTGACTGAAAAAGTTTATACACCTCTTTCACCTTTTCCTCAAAGGCTCAAAAAGCCTAAGAAACCAACTGACAATGCTGAAATTCTAGAGATGTTTAAACAGGTTAAAATAAACTTCCAGCTTTTGGAAGCAATTAAGAGAGTGCCTGCATATGCTACATTTCTTAAAAACTTATGCACTCAAAAAAGAAAGACCAATGTTCCTAGGGATGCATTTATGACTGAGATGGCTAGTTTTATCTTGAAAGCCAATACCCCACCTAAGCTGAAAGACCCAGGGTGCCCAACAATTCCAATTGTAATGGGTGAACATAAAATAGACCACGCACTTATTGATTTTGGGGCAAGTGTTAACCTAGTTCCATACCATGTATATCAACAATTGGGACTTGGGGAATTGCAACCTACATCGATCACACTCCAATTAGCTGACCATAGTGTGAAAAGACCTAAGGGGATTGTGAAAGATGTGATAGTGCAGGTTAATAACTTGTATTTCCCTGTGGATTTTATCGTGTTAGAAACTTAGCCTATACTTGATCCAGGGACACAGATCCCAATCATCCTGTGACGACCTTTCTTAGCTACATCTAATGCTATCATTCATTGCAAAAATGACATTATGATAATCTCTTTTGGAAATATGACTGTCAATCTTAATAGTTTCAATATATGCAGGCAAATGGAAGATGATGATGACATTGAGGATGTTCAGCATGTGAGTTTGATTGAAACAGTTGTCCAGGAACATTTGGAGCTTTTGTCTGAGCTTGATTCTGATGTAGTGGAAAGTAATTTGGTTGAAGAACATGGAATAGAGGTGAGTGTAAATAGTGATGTGAATTATATTTTTTCTGTTTTGAATTCTAAGGATGTGATGGAGGTAAATGGTTGGATACCTCGCTTTGAGGAGTTGCCTCCATCAGAAAATAAATTGTTACCCTCTTGTATTGAACCACCTGTGTTAGACTCGAAGATTTTGCCGGGTGACCTTAAATATGCTTTTCTAGGTAAAGATGAGACTTTTCCAGTGGCCATATCTTCTTACTTGAAAACCGACCAAGAGACCAAATTGTTAGAGGTGCTAAAAAACCATAAGAATGCTTTAGGATGGTCTATTGCTTACCCTAGGGGAATAAGCCCTACGTTATGGACCCATTTCATAAACCTAGAGGAAAATGTTAAACCATAGCGTCAGCCGCAAAGGAGATTGAATCTCATAATGAAAGATGTTGTGCGAAAAGAAATATTGAAATGGCTGGATGTTGGCATTATTTATCATATTGCTGATAGCAAGTGGGTAAGCCCCATCCATGTCATTCCAAAGAAATATGGGGTAATTGTTGTGAAAAATGAGAAGGGAGATTCAATTCCTACCTACATCACCACTGGGTGGCGCGTTTGTATAGACTATTGGAAATTGAATGAAGCCACTAGAAAAGACCATTTTCCACTCCCTTTCATTGATCAAATCTTGGAAATAGTGGCAGGGCATGCATACTATTGCTTTTTAGATGGTTACTACAGGTACAATCAAATCGAAGTTGCAATGGAAGACCATGAGAAAACCACCTTTACTTGTCCATTTGGGACTTTTGCTTTCAAGAACATGCCATTTAGTCTATGTAATGCTCCAGGTACGTTTCAAAGGTGTATGATGGGAATTTTTAGTGAAATGGTGGAGAAAATCGTAGAGGTATTTATGGACGATTTCTCGGTGTTTGGTAATTCGTTTGAAAACTGTTTGAACAACTTAGAGCAAGTTTTAATAAGATGCAAAGAGAAAAGTCTTGTCTTGAACTGGGAGAAATGCCACTTTATGGTGGAACAGGAAATTGTCCTTCGACATATCGTATCTAAAAAGGGCATTGAAGTAGATAAAGCTAAGATTGAGTTGATTGCCAACCTTCCTTCCCTAAATGTGTTAAGGACATTCGCTCTTTTCTTGGACATGCAGGTTTTTATAAACGGTTTATAAAAGATTTCAGTGCAATTGCACGACCATTATGCCGTCTCATGTCTAAAGATATTCCTTTTGAGTGGAATGCTAGTTGTGAAGAAGCTTTTAAAAAATTAAAAGAATCTTTGATATATCCTCCCCTGATTGGAATTTGCCCTTTGAACTGATGTGTGATGCCAGTGACTATGTTATAGGGGCAGTGTTGGGGCAATGCAAGGATGGTAAGCCACATGTCATATACTATGCTAGTAGAACCTTGAATGATGCACAAATGAATTATACAACCACAGAAAAGGAACTATTGGCAGTAGTATTTGTACTTGATAAATTTAGGTCATATGTGATAGAACCCCTATTGTTGTCTTTACTGATCATTCGGCTTTAAAATATATGTTTACTAAACAGAATGCAAAGACAAGACTCATTAGGTGGAACGTTCTTCTCCAAGAATTTAATCTCATGATAAAAGATAAAAAAGGAGTGGAGAATGTTGTGGCCGATCATTTATCGCGAATCATCTTTGATGAATCATTTGAGACTCAACCAATTTCTGAAAATTTCCCTGACGAGCAACCGTTTGCTCTAATTTCTTGTCCATGGTTTGCTGATATTATCAATTGTCTTGTGACATAACAGATTCCATCTGAATGGAAATCTCAGGACAATAAAAAGTTTCTTTCTGAAGTTAAATATTTTTTTCTTTGATGATCCATATTTGTTTAAATGTTGTGCAGATCAGATTATTCGCAGGTGTATACCAGAGGATGAACAACAACAAATCTTATCTTTTTGTTATTCCGAGGCGCGTGGAGGTCATTTCTCCGCTAAGAAGACATCAGCGAAAGTTTTACAATGTGGATTTTACTGGCATTCTCTGTTCAAAGATGCGTATCATTTCTGTAAGTCTTGTGTGAGATGCCAACAGTTATGAGGGATAACTTGTAGGAATATGATGCCCACGAACCCAATTTTGATTTTAGAAATTTTTTATTGTTGGGGCATCGATTTCATGGGACCCTTTCCTTCTTCTTGTGGGAATCTGTATATTTTGCTAGTTGTGGATTATGTTTCCAAATGGGTAGAGGCTATTCTAACCAGGACTAATGATCACCAAATAGTCATGAAGTTTTTAAAAGAAAACATTTTAAGTCGTTTTGGAATGCCTAAAGCGATCATTTTTTTTTTTTTTTTTTTTTTTGGATAATTAAGAAATTATTAATGGTGGCCTAAAGCGATCATTAGTAATGGTGGCCTCCATTTCTATAACAAACCCTTTGAAAAACTTATGCAGAAATATGGAGTCACGCATAAAGTTCCAACCACTTACCACCCATAAACGAATGGCCAGGCTGAACTAGCGAATAGGGAGATCAAAAATATTTTGGAGAAAACTGTGAACCCAAACTGTAAGGATTGGTCTCTAAGGCTCACTGATGTTGTATGGGCTTATCGAACAGCTTTCAAAACGGTGTTGGGAATGTTTCCCTATCGTTTGGTGTATGGAAAGGCTTATCTTTTGCCGGTAGAAATGGAACATAAAGCATATTGGGCAATTAAAACTTTGAATTATAATTTGACCCAAGCTGGCGAGCACAGGAAATTACAAATCAATGAATTGGAGGAGATCAGACGAGACTGTTATGAGAGTTCGAGATTGTACAAAGAGAAACTCAAAGCTTTTCATGATAAAAATATTATGAGAAAATATTTTGAATCTCAACAGAAAGTTCTATTGTACAGTTCTCGACTCCATCTTTTCCCAGGTAAGTTGAGGTCTAGATGGACGGGACCCTTTATTGTTCAACAAGTCTATTCACACGGAGCAGTAGATATCCTAAATCCAAAGAACGGTAATGTACTCAAGGTTAATAGTCAACGTCTGAAACCATTTCTTGAGAATTTCTCTTCTGAAGTGACCGAGGAAATTCTAGTTGATCCTATTTACCAGGACACGGTGGGTGAGTAGTGTGCGTTACTTGCATTGGGAGGTGTATATATGTTAGTTAGGATTGTTTTCTTTTCAATTTTAGTTAGATGTAAATATTTTCCTTTAAATACTATTCTTCTCTTTGCAAAGGTTCTCTGTTGCTTAAGTTGGGGGGAAATTTGTTTTCGTTGTATATATTGGACTTCTCTTTTTCTTTTGAAGGTTTGCGGTTGTTTTATGGAAACTCATATTGTTGCAAACCCAACTCCCATTCAACATTGAGGACAATGTTTATTTCAAGTTGGGGGGAGTGGCTTGTCACTTTTAATTTATGGTAATTTTTGTTTTGTGTCAAAATTTTCGTTTTGGCCCATCAAAATTTTTGAGAAATTTCATTTTTGTGTACAAATTGTAGTTATTCATAGCAGATTTTCAAGCATTTGTAACTTCTAGCATGCATTTATATTGAAAATGAGCGATACTGTATGTTTTTAAGTGATTTATGTTTGAACTATTCGATCCTTTGCACACACACACTTGTGAACCGGTGAAATACACGATTTTGCTTGCTTAAGTTCATTTTTGAGCTTTGTGGAGTGACGAACTTTTATTAACTTTAAGCCATTCATTTTCTAATGAGTGTTGTTATCAGCTGAGTATATAGTATATGGGTTCTTGTTTCTGTTAGTCTTTATGCATATGTCTTCGAAATTTGAATAAAGTTATGTTTGAATGCAGTATGATCATTATGGAACAATTGTGCTACTTTAGAAAATAATTAAAGGCCATCTTTGTGTCAAGTTTCCCATAGGGTCCCCTTTTGAAGCTGTGTGATTACTAATGACAAATTCTTTTCATACCTAATGATTGCACCATATAATTGCATATTTGTATTGCATTATTCCCATCATTTTGTGTATACTTGAGACATTTTTATTTATAAATAGATGTTTTTTATGTTTTCTTGTGTTTTTGTGCCTTGTAGGAAAAATGCAATAAAATGGATGCTTTTTGCATGCAAAGTGAGAGCTTCGAGTCAAGCCTTGGAAGTCTTCAAAGGTCATGGGACTTATAGGACATACTTTTGAGTGTGTCTTGATGCCACATATCAAATTTCAAAGCTAAATGTCAAGTGGTTTGGGAGATATGGGCAAATGAAGTCAAGAAGTGCAAAAGCGACCAATCGGAGTATTCTAAAAAACTGTTTCTCTCCGGATTGAATTAGACATTGAGACCACCATGGTTGGAAAGAAGACTTCTCAAGCTACGCGTGGATATAAAGAACGTCCAAATCCGACTCCGGACGAGAGAGTTATGAGCATTTGAAGTCGGAGCATTATTTTGGCTTGGAAGTGAGAGTTTTGCTGTTGAAAAAACTATTACCGGTAATGGAAATTTCATTACCAGTAATCGATGGAAGATTGAAGTGCAGTGCAGTTTATTACCGGTAATGGAAATTTCATTACCGGTAATAGATTCCGCGAATTTTGGTTTTGTTTTGTAAATTGTTTCTTTTTGCAAGGGCTTTTTAGGGCTTTTATCCCTCATGTCTTGTAACCCTAGAGGGGGTATTTAAGCATCATTTTGCAGCTCTCCCTCATTCCTCCCACTTAGTTATTCTCTAGTTCTCTTAGGTTAGGTTAGGATTAGCTTAGTTAGAGTAGAATTTCTGCATTTTCTTAGTTCATTTCACTTGTAAGCTTTAGTTTAGGTTATTTAATCTTTCTTTTTGGTTGTTAAACTTTGTATTTTCATTCTCAATTAATAGAATAACATTTATTTCAAGTTTCTTGCATTTATTTCTTTGGATGGCTAGCTAAACACCTCAAAGGTGGGTTATATGGTGGATTTCCTCTCCAAACCCTAGGTAAATGGTGTTTTCTCATCTCAAAAGCTTTCAATGTTTATAGAATGTTGTTTATATGCTCTCTAATCCTTAGAAACCTTGTAGTTTCATTTTCATAATCATTGTATGACTTGCTATGTTTGGTTATTGAGCACATATGCATATTACATGTTTGTAAAAATGCTTCATCTTTTGAACCCTTGTAATATCATATTCATGACCATTGCATGGCTTGTTATAATTGGTTATTGAGCACATATGCATGCTACATGTTTGTGAAAATGCCAATGAGAATTAGGGGTGTGCAAAAACCCGCCCAACCCGCCGGACCCGACCCCATCCGCAACCCGCGATTACAATGGTTAGGCGGGTTGGGTTGGGTGGATTTGATGAATTTTTGGTGGGTTGGGTTGGTTGGCGGGTATATAGGTGACAACCCGCCCTAAACCCGCCACCACCCGCCAAATAATTATATATAAATAAATAATATATTTATATAAAATAAATTTCATTACTACATTATATTTCCCTTAATTGGATATACTTGCAAGTTAGTGTTTTTTATTTCTTTAGAGATATTTATTATGATAGTTTGAATATGAACTTATTTAATTTGATATTCTTTCAATTTTGAATGTGAAACCATATGTTAGTTTGTAAGATTTTTTAATAACAATGAACCTTTAATATTATGTGTCTAGTTAGTAGCTTCTATTGTTGTAGGGCATTTTATTTTGTCACTTTAGCTTATTACAATTGGAAGAATTGTTTGGATTATAGTTTAATTACTAAATAACATAATATTGCATTGTTATACACGAAGTTGAGGTGTTTTTGCTTGTTAAAAAAGTTTTAAGAACTTTAGGTGTTTATTAAAAAAAAAATAGTACTCTTTCACCCGCTCAATCCGCCCAACCCGCCGGTTGAAACCCGCCATATATTTAACCAATCCGCCGATTATTGAGGTAGGCGGGTTGGTTGGCGGGTGGGAGAATTAGTCACCCGCCCTCACCTGACCCGCGCACACCCCTAATGAGAATATTGAACTTCATTTTATCCATTGTTTCACTTTATTTGAGCCTCCATTGTTAAATCTTCCAATCAAGACCATAGAGTAAATGATTCTTGATTGAGTTTATGTTTGAGAAATCATATATCAAAGGTTTGGAAGGAATGAACTCATAGGACCCATCTTCTTAACTTAATTAGTTTTTTTTGCAAATTGTCATCATTTAGCATAAACAACTCTCAACATCAATCAAAACCCCCATGATTTTACACTTTCTTTTGCATTCTTTGGTTTGCAACACATAAGGATCATTTGGACCTGTTCCACTCCCTTTTGATATGACCTAGGGACTCCCTAGAATTTATTGCTTGACGACCGGTGGATTTCTATGCTTGGGAATCTATTGCGCACTTCTCTTTTCACGTTCAAGCACCTAAGTAGCCTTATGTTGTTATGTATATTATGTTAGATTGTACAGGGTAGATTTAAAATTGTTAATAAAGGTTATCAAGGTTATAAAGGAACATGACATATTTGAAATATCAGTTGAAGTTGTAAATCTCGGGGATATGAGCAGAAATTAAAAAGATCAGTTAGTTTGGGGCGGGAAAGTTCAGAATGAAGGAAAAGAGCAGTTAGTTGAAGGCACATTCGGAAAAAGGTACTGCGAATCTTCTTATTATAAATGAATTTTTTCCTTAAGCCTAAAAAAGAAAAAATGTAAAATTTTTTACCAGAAAGAGTTCATTACCGATAGTTGTGTTCTATCATTATCGGTAATGGCTTCATTTCATTCTATCCATTTTCAGTTTGCCATCATTACCGATAGTGACCTTTCACTATTATCAGTAATTCATCTTCAATTTCAATCCTCAAAAGCCAGAGCTTTTCCATTACTGATAGTCTCATTCACATCTATCGGTAGTTGATTTCCCGTGAAAGCCATCCAATATTAGAAAGTTATCATTACCGATAGTAGCTTTCCACAACTATCGGTAATGGTCTTAATTTTTCAATCCGTTAGTAACCACCCCTTTCCAAACCCGTTTAAAAAAAAAATTATTTAATTTTGTTTCATGTCCGTGGCTTATCAGACAAGCCACTAACCCACATTCCTTTCCACATCTCATTCTTATTTCCTCTCCGAAGACATAACCGCCATACGCACTTCACCACCTTCTCCATGCCATGACCGTCGCACCAATACCATACCCTCTTTCTCGCGACTCTATCTCTTCCACTTCTCTTCCCTCCATCTTCTCAACGTTTAACCCTCAGCCATTAACCCACGTCTCTCTTTTTTCCATTTCTTTTTCATAACCGAATCATCCATCTCCTTAAAACCCATTCTACATATCTTCATACCCACGACCTTCTATCTCTTCCATCATAGAAAGTTTGAATTTTTGAGTGTTAACTGGTCAAAAAGAAGACACGTAAGGGCTTGGGAAAGTTCATCTTATCTTTAACAAAGAAAGGTATGTATTTTAACTTGTGATTTCTGAGTTTGTGTTTTGGTTGTGATATGAGGAGGAATTTTTGATAATTTCTGTATTTTGGAAATCTCCAAATTGTTGGGGAGATGTTGCTCAAATTTTGTAAAAATTTTCTTACACTTTGCTTTGTATGAACATGCTTGAGTTTCAGAAAATATGGCACGAGTGAAACAAACTGAAGAACTGTTGGCGGCCATCAAAGAATGACAGGTCGAAGAAGATAGGTAGAGAGCGGAACAAGAGGCCAAGGCTAAGGCCTAGGAAGAAGCGAAAAGAAAGGCTGAGCAGGAGGCAAAGAAAGCACACTAAGTGAAATCAAAAGGTGGTCAGAAGCGAAAAGAACAAACTCATGAGCCCGAAAAAGGTATCTCTCTAAGAGAATCTGCGAGGCAGCCGCCATCCAAAAAGGCCAAGGTTGCAGCCAAGGGAAAACAGAAAGCCAAAGTTGTTCAGTCTTCTTCCTCTGAATCAGACTCTGATGATCCATTAGGGCCTGAGCCAGACGCAACACGGGCTCCTCCAAAAAGGGTACCATATGTGGAGGAAGAACTTGACGAGAAAGATCCTGAAATAGGTGTGATTGGCATGACCAGGCATCCGAGGAAAGAGTTGGGGTTCAGTGCCGTCAAGTTACAAAGAAAAACCCACTAGACAGACTGGAGCACCTAAGCCTAAAAAGCAGACATGGGCAGATTTTATTAAATGGAAGGGATTCAAGCCTGAATGTTTCGTCAAAGCCAAAGCCTTCGACCCAAATAGCAGAGTTCTAAATGTGATTCATCGGAGAAAGCTCGGACAGTGGTTAGTGCAATGGAAGGGGTACAAGCAAGAGGTTGTTCGCAACTTCTATATTGTTGCAGTGAAAGATGCGAAGAAAGATGTGGTGACAGAAAAGATGAGTTCGAAGAAGACTGTGCAACTAACTCCTGACCACATAGCGAAATTCCTAAAAATTGAGCTCCCACACCTGCTGAAATTGAATATCCTCATCCCTCTCAAGAGAAGAAGAATCGAAAGGATGCGATGTAGATTATATACAGTGATCTGAATCCTCCAAAGAACGAGGACAAACATTTCTTATTGGGTACATGAGTCCGGAATATGCAACTATGAATAAGATTATTCATTCAAATATGTATGACAGAGGATTAGAGAGCGCATCCAAGATCGATGAGGTAATTCTTTTGATAAAATTTATGGGTGATGCTGTGATTGATATGGCAGCGTGGATATTCGAGGACATCGTTCAGTACATCTCCGCGAGATCCAACAGCCTGATTCCTTTCCTGCAGATGATCACGCAGATATGTTTAGACCAGGGGATTACTTCTTCATAGCCTTATCTCCATGGTGAGGGAGGAATTACTCCAGCTGCCTCTTCTATGGGACCTCGCGCGAGAGCTGAAGCTATGAGAGCTACCCAGGCATCCCAGAGCATTCGAGCACGTGTCACATCATCTAGTTCTGCACCTGAGCCTACTCCATCACTTATGGATATGCTGGCAGCTATGCATGCTGACATTCTTTCAAATCAGAGAAATATTAGTCGGCTTCTACGTCGACAAGAAATTCAATGGGAAATTCATATGAGTCACCCACAAAACAAACCTGACTTTCGTCTTCTACAAGCAAAGTCACCTTTTTCCTAAAACAATCCACCATT
>JAESVK010069932.1:0-15208 GCA_017140935.1 Hamamelis virginiana
ACCATGACGAACACTAGGCTTTTGTTTTTATTCAACACAATATTTCAAAGGATAATGATGATACATTTCCATATAATGGGATCTTGTATATTTACATGGTATGGTTTAATTTCATATTATGGAATTCCATATACTTACACATGTGGTATGAATCTCATCATTTTTTTGGCTAGCTACAATAAAAATAATTAGTTATTTGATTATCAGTGCTCCAATACATAAAAAATTCTTTTTTATTTTTTTTTTGGCTCTCTCTCTCTCTCTGTGTCTCTGAGTCTCAGTGTACGAGTCCCAAATGCGTTTTATTTGCCTTGGAGACTAATAGCGAGAGCCAAAAGTTTAGTCAAATTTGACTAAGCCCTTTGGCTGATGATGCATTAAAACATGCAATTTTGAAATTTTAGCCATTAATTGGCTTTTGCTCCCTTTGGTTGATGCATTGGAGTTGCTTTTAGTCTCTTACGGAGGGAAAGAAAGCCCTATAATTGGAATGAAGGCAGCAGGCTCCCATCCTCTGCTTGGTATAGCATATGGTTAGTTGCTGCTTCATATACTGCCCCAATATGAACCTCCACAACAATGGCCTTATTCTTCCTGTTTGTGTGTTTTGGGTTATGGTGGGAGAGAGAATTAAAAATTGATAATCATTATATATATATATATATATATAGTCATTCTACTATAAGATTGACCTTGCATAACCTTATGCAAGGTCAGCTCCATATCTCCAATTTTAGAAGACTGTTCGTAAAACTGATCGTTGGATTAGATGTTCCCCCTTTGTATGTCATGCCTGCAAAAAATCACAGTGATCCGACGGTTGGTTTTTGAAATAACTGACTTTAAAAAAAATGGTAATTTTTTGAAAAACAAATAAGTTGCATATTTTCACAATGAGTTGCATATATATATATATATGGACAGGATCACTTGACTCTTTAATTTGACTCCTAAGCAAACTTCTCATCTACACCCTAGAAGACTTTGAATCTAACGGCCAATAATGCATGTGGTTTGAAAAAAAAAAAAATCCACGCTTTCACTTTCTCACTCCTGCCCGACTGCCCGTCTGTACTTTCCATTTCTCTCTTCCCTCCCATCCCACGAATTCCTCTCTTCTCGCCATGCCCCTCACAGTTGTCGGCCAACCAATTGCGGAACCAAAGGGAAGGGAAGGAGGGCCATGGCCCCCCCTGACTTTTTGAAAATTAACTATACATAGGTAAGCTATTATACATTATACCTTACATAAAATTGCATAATGTGTCTTCAATAGGGCCAAATGTAATGCATATGTTGAAAAACTGACCATTAGATTAGATGATTTGCTTGTCGGTTTCATGTTTGCCAAAAATCACAATGATCCAACGGTTGGTTTCTGACAAATGTCACTGTGAAAAATTATTACATTTAATTTGTTCATCAAAATATCGTCATTTTTCCTTAGTCGGCTTTTCATAAATCGACAATTGACAAGCAGATCATCTAACCTAACGGCCAGTTTTTCAAAATATCCTCTGCATTTTGCCCTATTGAGGTCACCACTTTGCATAATGTATACCAAACTTTAACAAACTCTTATGGACTATACTGAATTTGGATAGAAAGACTATTTAACCTTCCAAATCCATGGGTTGAATAGTGTTATGACCAAATAAATTTGTATGAATTTTTATGCTATTGCAATTTTGACACTAATATTTTGTAAACTTACAACTTTATATATATTATAAAAATGGCTATTTTACGCCATTTTCATATTATAAAATAATATTCTTACATTAAAATTTTGGCCCCCTTGAGAAAAAATCCGGGTTCCGCCACTGTGGCCGACCACAATGCCAGCCATCCTCAACTCGACAGCGACCGTAGCTGCAATCTCACCCCAGCAAACCCCATTCCCACACAACTCTTCCCTCCCATCCAACGAAACCCTCACCTCTCTCCAACTCCGGCCAACTCACCGGAGCAAAGTAAACTGCCCAATAGTGAATTTAGGTGGTGTTGAAGCTAGCACATTCATGCTAGTAAACTTTTTTAATGTGACTAGATCATGTTGCGATGACATGATAATTGATAAATGAGCTTTGATGTAAATGAAGCTTGGTTTGGTCCTGTTCCAAGTATCATCATCCAAGTTGAATTGCAACTTTGATGATTATGATAACCCAAGTTATTGCTTCTGTGGAATAGTTTTGTAGGATATAATTGGTTTTGAAGTGGGAATTGAAAGGAATATTCTGAGAGTACTTTGATTTTTTTCACTTCATGTTGATAGTCTTGTAGAGCCTCTAGACGTGCTTGAGAATTGGGTCCTGGAATTGTTTGGCAATGTCAAAAAAGTTCCTCAAGTAGGGCTAGATATATATATAAACAAACCCGCTTGCTTTAGTAAATAGCAGGTTGGCCAGCAGGGTAGCAATAAGGCAATACTTAAACCTAACCCACTTGCATTATTAAATGTTAAAGAGATAACACCAATGCTTACCGACAAACTAAGAATTAAAAAATAAATAATTTTTTTAAACAAATGTAGCCGATTTCTCCAATGAAATAATTACAATAAATTAAAATATAACTAAACAAAGTAAATAACATGATAAACGTGGGAACATAATCAAATGAAATAAAAGTCTCAATCTTTAACTATTAGCTTTGAGATATGGAACATCTGGAATCACTCATCCTTTCATTAGCTTTGTGCAAAGTTATACACATACAAAGGAAACACATCCCAGTATTGCTGGGATTGCAAATATTGTGATGGGAATATGGGATTATAAAAATAAAAAGGAAGAAATTAAAATGCCAAACATACAGGGATGGTAATATCAGGTGCACACTTGATGTAAGAGGTGATCTTTTCTAAAATCATTTGTAGAACATATTTTGAAAAACTGATCATTGGATTAGATACCACTCTTATGTATGTCATGCCTGCCAAAAATCACAGTAATCCAACGGTCGGTTTAAAAAATGTAACTTTAAAAAACTTTGACTTTTTTGTTCTTTAAAATATCACCATTTTTCACCAACAGGTTTTTCATAAACCAATTATTGGATCATTATAAGTTTTGACAGGTATGACATATATAAGATGAGTATTTAATCCAATTGTTGGTTTTTCAAAATATGGTCTACAAGTGACTCTAAATGAAATAACCAGATGCACCTGATGTTTGCACCTTTGGTCAAACATATTTAAGCTGAATTCAATATATATATATATATATATATGATCCATTGGGTCCAGACCCCATTTGGATAAATACGGTCCACTCCTCATTGGGATAGTTGGGACAGGTATTTTGAAAAATCAACCGTTGAATTAGATACTCCTGTTACGTATGTCATGTCTGCCAAAAATCACAGTGATCCAACGGATGGTTCATGAGAAAACTGTCTGTGAAAAAAACTGACACTTAAAGAACAATAAAATGTCAGTTTTTTTCACAGTCAATTTCCTCAGAAACAAACCATTGGATCACTGTGATTTTTGGCAGACATAACATACGTAACATGAGTATCTAATCCAACGGTCGATTTTTAAAATCCCAACTATCCCAATGAGGAGTAGACCGTATTTATCCAAATGGGGTCTGGACCCCAATGGATCATTTCTATATATATATATAGCCAAGTTGCATCAGGTTAGTTGTATCATGTGACTCTCCCTACGATTTTTCAAATTTTTTTTTAAAACTAATCTTACAGAGTTAATCTTACACAATTTTACATAAAATGCACATTATAATAGGCTTTCCTTGTAGAGTGGGATATCTAATTAAAAATGATAAACTTTCTAGTGGCCGAAAGTCATGTCCACTCACAGATGAATTGTTGAACCTATCCCTATCCAGAGCATCTTCAAAAGAAGTAGCAAATCAGATTTTTTTTTCAAAATTGAAGATCCACCTCAATTTTTGGAGCTCCAATAGAGGTAGTAAATATTAGTTTCAAAAGTGAAAAAAAATTTCTCCCTTCAAAGTTAGAAATTTTTTCTCCTTCTTCAATTTTTATTTTTTTTATAATATAATATTAGAAGAATGAGGGAAGAAAGATAATATTTAGGTGTTTGTTTTGATAGGAAGTGTGTTTGATTGGTAAAAGAATGGTAAAATAATTAATTTTAAAAAAACTTTTGATGGACACCAAAAAAATCAGCTATTCAATTTGCCACCTCCGTCACCAAAAGACAATTTCGATATAAAACTTTAAAGTGGATTACTCTTGGAGAAATAGAGAAGAGGTACGTGACCTCTCACCCCTTTCCGTGAGGGATGAGATTTCTCACCAAGATATTACTCTTTTTGATATATACTTAATGGGTCGCATCAAGTGTACCTGTCCCATACTCAACATATACTCACATGCTAAAACAAATGGTAAGTGAACTTGTCCCATACTCAATATATACTCACATGGTAAAAGTGATAAGTCACATGTCCTAGTTGATCGCTTTCCAGTGAGTTTGGATCCTCTGAATAGACTTAAATATGCTTGGATAATGTATTATGATCTAGATACTTTATTTTTCACTTAGGTGATGTGCAGATGATTCAGATAATGATATATCATCCAAATACCAAACAAATCTAATCATAGGATGCTAGCTCATTCCCACCTTTGCCATTAGACACATCACACGTTGATCGAGTACGGGCCCGAGATTCCGAAGCCACGTGAATAGAATAGGGTTATCTTTTCTATTTTTTAAGATAAAAAATAAAATAAAATAAAAAAAGTAGTGCCCAACGTCAAGAATACATATGTATACACATAAATGTTTACAGACTTACAGTCCTTATCCGAGAGCAATATTTCCACCGGCAACAGGGCCGGAACTGTGCTTCCCGACAAGGTGCTATCACTGTCGAAGAGTGTCCAAGAAATGGCCATGGACGGTGATGAACCTCCACCACGATACATTGTTAAAGAAAGCACTTTTGGATCTGCAGATTCTGCTCTTCCTCCATTGGCTGATGTTCCCATCATCGATGTCAGTCTCCTCTCCTCATCCTCATTGCTTTCTTCTAAGGAAGCTGAGGCTGAACTACAAAAATTAAGATCAGCTCTCAGCTCATGGGGAAGCTTTCAGGTTCTCACTCATTTCTTTTTTTACTTTTTCATTCTCTTTGAAAACTTTCAAGTTCCTTGTGGATTGCAGGATTAATGAACTTTAATAGCTCTTCATCATTATTAACTGAGAATTTAATATTTACCTGGCTACTTAGGCAAGTTTTAATCATATCTTATATATATATATATATATATATAGAGAGAGAGAGAGAGAGAGAGAGAGAGAGAGATGCTAATATCCTCTTATAGAGCTACTTGAGCCAAAAAATTTGGAAAACTGAATGCTGGATTTAGATATCCTTATCATGTATGTTATGCGCCAAAAATCACAGTAATCCAACCAATGGTTGGTTTATAAGAAAACTAATTATGAAAAAATATAACATTTTAAAGAACAAAAAAGTCACAATATTTCAAAGTTATATTTTTCAAAAACCAATTGTTGGATCACTATGATTTTTGGTAGGCATGGGATACATGATAGGGATTATCTAATCCTAACGGTCAGTTTTCCAAATTTTCACAGCAACAGGCTATAAGAGGGCCTGATATTCGCAGCTCTATATAACTATATACACTGTACGTGCAAGTGGCTTGCAACTATATGATTGGACTGCACAGTTGATGGATCTAACCTGGAAGATTAATTTACATCTTAAAGTATGAGAGGATTGAGGTCACTCCATCTGTGATGAAATTTTCTTGTACGTGTTTTCCATTATTTTAATTTAAGACTGGCTGTTGATCGATTCTTTGATTTGAAATTGAAATTCAATCTCATTCCTAAGATAGGAATGACTCGAATGAGATTGGTGGTATGAGCCCTGAGAGGATCATATGGATTTGGACCAAATAATTTTTCTTAAGCTTCGTTTGGCTCCAAAGAGAGAACGAAGAAAAGAAAATGAAAATGCTGAAAATTACTTCAAACGGGTTTTGATTGTTGTTGTGCCCATCTTGGATCTTTTGAAGCTCTTACAAAATCTTAGGAATTTGTTAATTTGTGGTTTGAATCAGGCAATAAATCATGGGATTTCGCTTTCATTCCTCAACAAAGTACGTGAAGCTGGAAGAAAATTCTTTGCACTTCCAATGGAAGAGAAGAGGAAGTACTCCAGAGAAGTTAATAGTTCCCAAGGGTATGGGAATGACGTAATTGTTTCAGAAAACCAAGTTCTTGACTGGTGTGATCGATTAACTCTTATGGTCTTCCCAGAAGATCAAAGAAAGCTCAATCTGTGGCCACAAAATCCAAATGATTTTGGGTACTTTCTATTTTCTCATTTCTTTTTTGTATGCTAATGACTGAGCTGAGAAAAGCAATTCTTAAATTCTTAAATTTTTCAAACTCTTTCCTACCAAAAAAAAAAAAAAATTTACACTTGAAAATGTTAGATGACATGGATTGTCACTTTTCTTTTTCTCATCGAATTCAAATAACAATCATGTTTCCATTATTTCAAAAATGTAATTGCCACATCAGATTTTCATGGATGAAAAGAAATTCCTAATCAACAATGAAAACTAGAATGGTTTTGATAAATGAGGTAAATAGATCTTTTCCTCAAATTGTAAGCATATGCTTACATAAGCTATGTAAACATGAAGCTAATAATAATTGTGAGATACATATTTTGAAAAACTGACTGTTGGATTAGATATATTTCTTATGGATGTCATGCATATTAAAAATTATGGTGATCCAATGTCAAAATCTCAAAACATGGACTATGAAAAACTATGACCGCTAATTAAAAACTGTCACAATTTTCCACAGTGACATTTTCAAGAAACTGACCGTTGGATCACTATGAGTTTTTGCATATATGAAATACATAAGTATAGTATCTAAGCATATGCTTAATGGGATAATTTCTATATAGATCTTATACTGATCAACGAGCCTTGATTTTTCTTTTTCTTTTTTCTCTTGCAGAGAGATCTTACATGAATTTGTCCTGAAGATCAAGTCCATGAATGATCTTCTCTTTAAGGCCATGGCAAAGTCACTGAATTTGGAAGAGAATAGCTTCTTGAACTACTTCAGAGATGGAATACTGATGAAAGGGAGGTTCAACTTCTACCCACATTGTTCAAGACCTGATTTGGTTCTTGGAGTTAAACCCCATTCAGATAGGTCAGGAATTACTGTTCTATTGCAAGATGAAGAAGTGGAAGGTCTTCAATTTCTCAAAGATGATAGATGGTTTAGAGTTTCCACAATTCCTCATGCTCTTCTTGTCAATCTTGGTGATCAATCGCAGGTACATATATCCTAGTCTTAGCTGGCATGATCACATAATTGATGAAACCATATAACAAATTCATTTAGATATAAGCACAACACTCAGTTGTGAAGAAAGAAATGTACAGCTGAATTTTCTAATTTGTCTTATATAAATGCGTGCAGATAATGAGTAATGGAATATTCAAGAGCCCAATGCACAGGGTTGCAACAAACCCAGAAAAGAATAGGATATCCTTGGCCGTGTTTAATGAGCCAGCACCAGACAAAGAGATCGAACCACTGGATGGGTTGGTAGATGAGAAAAGACCAAGGTTATATCGAAAAGTGAAGAATTATGCTGATATCAACTATCAATGCTTTCAAAAAGGGATTGTAGCACTTGACACAGTCAAAATTTAATTTAATTTCATTTTCAAGTCATCTCCTCTGCTTTTCTCTTGCAAATTGATGTTAATAATGTGGGAATTCTGATTCTTGTTTGGAATCAATTGAACGTCATCTCCCTTGTTTTTCTTCTGCAGATTAATATTAGTAATATGGAACTATATGGGAATTCTGATTCTTGTTTTGAATCGTTTGAACTATATCTTTTAGCATATATTGGGGCTATCTCTCAAAGTGTAAGAATGCTAGAAGTTGGCTTTTATTTTATTTTTTTGTTGGTCGATATACGTCAATAGAGTTGGTGGTTAGTTCTTAATGAGGAAGGGAGCAACAAATGGGCTAAGAATCTCATTCATGAAGAATGGAATCCAAGATCTCATCCCATAAAAGAAGAGAGATGAACCACTGAGTCAAATCTGAAATTGAAATATATTAAAAGGCAAATAAGATAATTTACCAACAGTAGTTTCTTCTCTAGCTAGGAAAATTGCAAAAATACGCACTTTGGCTGTGCTTGGATATGGAATTTGATAAAATTACAAGCACCTTTCATGCTATGTTATAAAGGGAGTGTATAGTGTCATTCGAAATCAATAAAATGAAATTTCAAAAAAGATAAATGTATATTTTTCAAGCGCGGGTTGGGTCGGGGTGGGTGGGGGATAAAATCTCCAACCAAATTGCCCTTGGCGGGTGGCTAATCCTCCCACCCGCCTACTTCAATAACCGGCGGATTTGTTGGATATATGATGGGTTTCAATAGGCGGATTGGGCGGATTGAGCGGGTGAAGCATTACTATTTTTTTTTTATAAACACCTAAAGTTTCGAAAACCTTTTTAATAAACAAAGACACTTCAAATTCGTATCAAACAATGCAATATTGTGTTTTTTAGTAATTAAACTATAATACAAACAATTCTTCCAACACTAAAAAACCAAAGTGTAAAAATAAATTATCCTACAACAATAAAAGCTACTAACTAGATACATAATATAATACCTCAATAACCAGCAGATTGGTTGGAAATATGATGGGTTTCAACAGGCGGGTTGGGCGGATTGAGCGGGTGAAGTATTACGATTTTTTTTTTTTAATAAACACCTAAAGTTCCGAAAACCTTTTTAATAAGTAAAGACACCTCAAATCCGTATCAAACAATGTAATATTGTGTTTTTTAGTAATTAAACTATAATACAAAAAATTCTTCCAACACTAAAAAACCAAAGTGTAAAAATAAATTATCCTATAACAATAGAAGCTACTAATTACTAGATACATAATATAATAATAAAGGTTCTTTATTATTAAAAAATCTTACAAACTGGCATATAGTTTCACATTCAAAATTAAAAACATATCTAATAAAATAAGTGTATTTTCAAATTATCACAATAAATATCTCTAAAGAAATAAAAAAAAAAAATACTCAACTTGTAAGCATATCCAATTAAGGGAAAATATAAGGTAGTAATGAAATTTATTTTATATAAATATATTATTTATTTATATATAATTAGTTGGAGGGTGGGGTTGGGTCTGGGATGGGTTGTCACCATTATACCCGCCAACCGAATCAATCCGCAAAAAATTCGTCAAATCCATCCAATCCAACTCGCCTAACCATTGTAACCACAAGTTATGGATAAAGTCGGATTCAGCAAATTGGACAGATTTTTGAACACCTACTGGAGAAGTACTTTTATCAAATTGCACAAAAGCTTAAAGTAATATTTTTTCATTAAATGTAGCCTAAAAGATAGAAATTTCAAATCAACTTGTTTATGGTAGTCAAAGCATAATTCAATGTTAGAAATGGTAGTCAGTAACTTGATACTGTGTAAGCGTTATCCTAAGCTAACAGTCAATTTCACCTTTTGTTTAGCCACTGAAAAAAAATTTTGGCGTAATTGCGGAAAAAAGTGTTCCTTAATTTGTATCTTTCCCATTGCTCAAGCCCTAATAATTCAAAAGTGCTATTAAATATATATTACACTAGTTTATTTTTACCAATTGTAATCTCGTACTTCACATAATAGTTAATGCAATAAACTGTATCAACACAAATAAAAATAGACCAAATTTTATATCAAAATTTTTAAACCAAATGATGTGTCAATAGAATAGAATCTTTTTTGAAAATAAAAATTATATCTTACTGCCACATTATTTGGTTTAAAAAATTTAGTCTAAAATTTGATCCCATAACACTGTTCAATAATTATTATCGTTCACATAACATTTTGTGTCAATTGTCTATCATATATTAGATTAGTGTGATATTTGACAGGTATAAATACACAAACAAAATTGTAATTTACATGATATGTTATAATAATTATAATATTAATGTAACAAGTTAATTTGGTGTGTCAAGCAACTTTCTTAATTTAATTTGTGATTTTTGTTAGGTAACAAAATCACAAATTTAATTTTGAATACAATCCAAATATGCTTCCATCATATACATATATCACCTCAAAACCACCCATTTATGTTAAATTTCTTCACTGTAACACAACTTAAACAGTACCAACTTGAACAGCTGCCGCCGCCGCCGTCACTGTCGCCATGGCCGGATCTCCGGCTACTGACAAAGTAGAGTTACTATCCAAGTCTGTCCAAGAACTGGCCATCAACAGGGAACAACTGCCAGAAAAATTTATCCATAAAGATGGCTACAATGGAGCTGCAGATGCCTCTCTTCCATTGATGGAGATTCCAGTTATCGATCTTCAGCTCCTCTCTTCTTCTTCACCAACCAGAGAAGAAGAAGAGGAGAAACTTGGGTCAGCTCTCAGTTCATGGGGTTTCTTTCAGGTCTGATTTCACAGCATCTCTTGACTGAAAAGATTAATTACCTTCTTTATCACAGAACCCATCATTCAGATTCAATTAGTTTTGATTCCTGCCATGTATATGTTTTCTGTAGTGTATATACATATCACTATTTAAACACTGAAAATGGTAAAAACTAGCTCATTGACCAAATTCTTCAGGGTATATATTGACAATCAACCAGAGTTTAATTTAATTCCAATGGATTATCTGGAAATAATACTGCAACAAGTAGAACTGAATATTAAAAGCTGCAAAGGAATTAAAATTTCATTTGTTTTTGGTCCTTATTATGTCAAAAATTCAAGGAAGAAGAGGGTTTTTATTTTATATTTTTTTTGCCCCTGTTTCAAATGGAATATTCGAAAGCCCACTGCACCAACAATTCTATATCACCCGACACTTTAACCCGAAATTAAAAACCACCCTGACATGTCGTGGTTTGAGTGATGTATGAAAAAGAGGAAAACAGTTTGAGAAGAGAAACCTCACTACTCAAAACATGACACATCAGGTGGTTTTTAATTTCGAAGTGTTTGGTGTTATAATATTTTTCCTCACTGCACAGGGTGGTGACAAATTCAGAAAGGGGGAGGATCTCTCTAGCTATGTTCTGTCTTCCAGAATCAGATAAAGAGATTGAACTTGCATAGGGCTAATCAATGAGAAAAGTCCAAGGTTATACAAAGAGGAGAAAAATTATGATGAACTTGAAGCCTATTTCTAATATTACCAGCAAGGGAAGAGGCCTATTGATATAGCAAAACTTTAATGTCTTAATTTTGTTCATATGTTGTGGTTTGTATGCATATTTGAATGTTAAACCTATGGAATTTTATGGGCATGCTGCATTGCTGCCCCTTATAAAGAATTAATTTAGATCTTTTTATTTTTTTATTTTTTCTAAATAGCAACATATGATGTGGTTTGCATGCATATTTGAATTTTAAACCTGTGGAATTTTATGAGGATGCTGACCGTTATTTTATGAGTAGTTAATTTAGATCTTCTTTTCTTAAATAGCAACCAATGCATATACAACTTCGAGCAATTGGTAGAAAGGAGAAAAAGGCTTCAGTGTTCTAATTTGTCAAATATACATAACAGTATTTGTTGATCCAATTTTAAATTTTAGGAGTTCAAATCCCTCGAAATTATGAAACCAGGTGATGGAGTCCGAACGCCTCAATTAAGAGGACTTTTTAAGAGAGACAGGTCAAGTCAATTAATCATTTAAACACTTATATGTTTAAAGTAAACAGTGACAAAATGACAGAATAAAAATAATAAAAAATTTAAACCAACTAAACTGAAATAGCATAAACCCAATTAAAATGTCGTCGGTAGAGCTCGAATCTATTCCCAAGCCCTTTGAAACAATTTAACAATAAAAGAATGAAAAGGTCACCTTTAAAGGAAAAATAGAAACTCGAATCTAAAGCAATTATGCATATCCTGATTCCTCAAAATGGCTTTCGAACTAAAAGGATGAAAAGAACCGCCTTCCTAGAAAAACCAAACTTCCTTTTATTGCCTTAGAATGCTTCGAAATTCCTTTTATCACCATTGGAATGCCTCGAACTTCCTCTTATCGCCGTTTCTGAGCACCTTGAATATTCACCGAAAAGACCCTATTGCGGAGCCTAACTTGGCCAAGTAGCAATAGGGCTCTCAAACACTTTTCTGAAGGAGAAAGAAGCTTTGAAGTTGTGGTGTATGTTTGAGATGTCCTTTCTTTGCCTCGGGATCCATTACTTATAGGCTTCATCGTCAATCTTCTTTTATGTTTCAAATTCTACATAATTCCTTTTCTTATCAGGTTTCTCTACCACATAGGCTTCATTAATCACAAAGAACTCTTCTTCAAACTGGATACTCTTTTTCATTTACTCACAGCATCTCATTCTACTTCGAACTCCTATTCTTGCCTCTCTTTTTTACAGCTGTCATTCCTGAAGAGTTAAAATTTACAAAATAAACGTAAATTGTATCTTTCCGTTTATTTTGTATTTCAAAATATTAATCTCTTCAATTTATCCCTCTTTTTCCAGATTAATTATCTTTAACGGCTCCTTTCCTATGAATTTAATTTACCATTTATTTCCTTTAATCCATATTTTTCATCATTCTATTTAATTTAACACGTGTCAGACATTTACTAGCTGGTGTTAAAAAATGGATTAACAGTATCATTGAACAGTTTTTTGTTCTGTCTAATTAATTAACAGATACCGAAAAAAGTGACTGCACTTTCTACAGATGCACCGCTGGTCCACTGCCAGACATTTTACCACCCCTGAAATGGTTTTAGGGCTTGCTGTATAACTTGGGGCATGTTTTGATGCCAAAAGTCATCTCATAATATTTTTCTTCCCAAAAGTCATTTTGGCATGAATTGGACAAAAATACCAATCCTTCCTAACAACCTTCAACGCCACCTACACCCGAGTTCACTACGTCACACATTGGAGTTCACTACGTCACAACCTGGAGTTCACTATGCTGCAACTCGAGTTCACTACACCGGAAATACAGTTTACTACGCCGAACCTCGGAGTTCACTACATCAGAAATGCAGGTCACTACGCCGGAAAACTCATGTCACTAAGCCCAAAAAAAAAAAAATTCTTTACATTTTCCAAGCAACCAAACAAAAAATTAATAAAAAAATCTTTTTTATTAATTTTAATAATGTGAACAGTGCAAATATGCATGGAGTTGCTGACACCTATGGCATAACATTCATGGAGCAATTAAGGCTGAACAATGTTTATTTCCATTTCCTTGTTTTGGGTGCATTGAGATTTGATATAATGTATATCAAACAGTAGGATGTACATATATATATAACGAGAAATTACTACAAATCAATTGGAAGAATAGCCGTTCAAAGGTTGGGGTTTGCCTTTTCCCAAATTCCTAAATAGACTAAGACACAGGAATTTTAACCTTGCAGATTCAGTCGCAATTCATTATGGTAACTCATCTTTTCGAGACTAGGTTTGGAATCGTAAGGCACAAATTCTTTTTCTCCGGAAAGTAATGTTAATACGCTAGTGACTGATGCCGACACCCTGAGCTGGGAGAACTACAGAGAGAGAGAGAGAGTTGTGATCATCTTCTTCCAGTCTTTCACATTGTGCCGAATTTGGATCGACGACGCGACAATTTTCTCCGATCATGATTTAGATCGGCATGTTTCAAATTTGCATTTGATGATTCATATTTGATCTTCGCGCATCATGGGCATAGTGAACTGCATCGATGGGGGGTTTGTGAAGAAGAAAAAGAAAAAGATGGAGAGTGGAGAAACAGAGCGGATAGATATTGCTTTTAAGGGTAAATTTGTAATTAAAAAAATATTTTTAAAAGATTAGGAACTTAGACAATAAAATTATTTGAAATAGGACTTGTGGAAGGAAAAAATTTATAGGAGGATTTTAGCCAATAAAACACTTTAAAATGGGACTTTTGACCAATTATCCGTAATTATAATTATATTACACGAAATGTGTTGGGTTTTGCACGCATTTTGAAATATGAGAAAATGCGTTCTTAAATGACTTTAGTTAAAGTCAGGTACCCCTAACTAGAACGTTTTTCATATATATATATATATATATATACACACACACACACACACAGAGAAATGATCCTAACAGCATATGCTGACTTTTGCAAAAGTCGGCATGAAGCTCATAGGTAATTGATGGATACATATTTTGAAAAATTAACTATTGGATAAGATACTATGCATATGTATGTTAGGAATGTCAAAAATCAC
The DNA here is from genome assembly GCA_017140935.1 of Hamamelis virginiana. Classification (NCBI taxonomy): domain Eukaryota; kingdom Viridiplantae; phylum Streptophyta; class Magnoliopsida; order Saxifragales; family Hamamelidaceae; genus Hamamelis; species Hamamelis virginiana. Next base: position 14,333 of record JAESVK010069932.1, read on the forward strand.
AGTGATCCAACTGTTGGATTCTCAGATATGTCACTGAGAAAAACTGTGACAGTTTTTAATGGTCAGAATTTTTCACAGTCTGTATTTTGATATGTCATCATCGAATCACTGTGATTTTTGGCAGACGTGACATCCATAACAAGGATATCTTATCCAACGATCGGCTTTTTGAAAATATGCATCCCACAATTTCTTATGAGCTTCATGCTGACTATTGCAAAAATCGGTATATACTTACTAGATCGGGACTATATATATATATATAGGTCACATGGGTGGGTCGGGTCTAATGCATCAGATCCGCGTGCAGGGGTTTAATGAAGGAACTGATCTGAGCCGTTCAGCAGCCATAGGAGATCCAACGGCCATCAGGTGGGCACCCGATGCAAGGAGCATCAGGTGCACCTGATAACAGCAACCCTATATATATATATATATATATATATATATATATACAGACATGATAATATAAGGCCGGCCTTATGCAAAGTTGCGTAAGGTCGGCTCCATATGGCTAATTTTAGATCACAGTTCGTAAAACTAACCGTTGGATTAGATGCCCCTCCTCTTTATGTCATGCCTGCAAAAAATCACAGTGATCTGACAGTTGGTTTTTGAAATAACTGCCGTTAAAAAAATGGTAATATTTTGAAGAACAAATAAGTTACATATTTTTACAATGACATATTTCAAAAACCAACCGTCAAATCACTGTAATTTTTTGCAGACATGACATACAGAGGAGGGGCATCTAATCCAACGGTCAGTTTTGCGAACTGTGACCTAAAATTAGCCATATGGAGCCGACCTTACGCAACTTTGCGTAAGGCAGGCCTTATATATATATATATATATATATATATATATATATATATA
>JAESVK010069933.1:0-14541 GCA_017140935.1 Hamamelis virginiana
GAGAATCTCACCCATATATATATATATGGAGAAGTGTTCTAGTCAGCTATAACTTACTTTAACTAAAATCAGCTAAGAAATCCAAACCATTGAATTTCTTTTCACTTACTGCATGATTAATTATAAAATGAAATCTAAAGGCTTGGATTTCTTAGCTGATTTAAGTTAAAGTAAGGTATAGTTGACTCGAACATATATATATATATATATATATATATATATATATATTACAATATGAGTTTTGGCTTACTTATTCATGTTAATGGAATGAGACTTTGGGTAAAAAAAATTACAAAAAATATGCTTATGCTTAATTAAAAGTGATATTTTATTTTATTCTTTTGTACTTTAAAATGAGTCAAAATAATTCCTTTCGAGGAGATTTTTTCTTCGCAATGTAATTAATGGAAGAAATTGAATTTATCATTTATTTTAAAAAAATATATATTTGGTTGAATATAGTATTTATAAAAAAATTTATATTTAAAATTAAAAAAAAATTATAAAAATTAAATTTAAAATACCCAAACTTTCCTTATTGATTTAAAATGCATATTTTAAATTAAAACATAATTTATAAAAATGAAATATAAAATACATGAATTGCCCTTATTAGTTATTCTTAATCCTTCGTAGTTTCACTCACTCATCTCTTTCATCCAACTTGTTAGGTTTAGTTTATGAGTGTTGGCTTGTTTCGTTCCAAAACTTGGTTTGGGTTGTACATTTATAGATGTGTGTAGACATCCATTTTTGACCATGAGTACGGTCATGAATGGTTGCCTATGTTTAAAAGTGAAAAAGGGTGTTAAAACCCTAAGTTCCCAGTTTTACCTTTTGTGGGTAATTAGCTAGAGGCCATTATCACATGTGTGTTTTTAGGTCAGATTGAGTCGATTCTTTTTGTATTAGGTTTTTAGAGAGTCTATGAGCATCCCTGAAAATTTTCATAACATTTCGAGCCAGGCTTGATAGAAAATAAGGCCTTTTGTGACTGAAGGGCAGTTTGGTAATTTGAATCACAAAAGCCCTGAATGACTGTCGATCTTGTCTTGAATGGTCTCCAGGATTTGGCATAGATATGTAAAGTGTGTTTGGTAGCTAAGTTGATCAATGTCAAGGTCAGTTGAGCCTCCTGGCTCATGATTGGCTCTTGAAGCTCGAAAGGCCATTTCAAAGCCCAAATTAGGGTTTCAACCGGAAGCGACCGGGATTCGATATTTTTATCAAACCAAAGACTTCAAAGGCTTTAAAATACTTTCCTAAAACATTTTAAAACTTGTTTCAAGAAGAAGAAATGAATTCGAAAGTAATCGGTTAGCAAATTTCAAAACCCTAATTTGAGCCCTGTAGGCCCTAAACAGCTAATTGGTCGAATTTTCCCTAAACCTTTGACCTATGTCAATGTATTTTCACTTCAAACACTTCTTAAAACATGGAGAATCGAATCACGATCGTTTCGGCCCTTGAATCGTCAAATTTGGACTTAAAACGGGCCCGAAAAGCCGAAAAAAGCCGAAACCGGGTCAAAACGGGCTGATGAAGGTCAACACAGGCTAAATATGGCATGGAGGACCGATGGCCGTCCATCTAGGGACGGCCAACCATCCATGAGGGACGGCCAACCATCCTAGGGTGGATGGTCGTCGATCCTCTCAGCCTATAATTGCTATTTTTCAGTGTTTTTCCTGCCCGAGACTCTTCCAAGCCCTGCCATGTGTCTAGTTCGGCCATGGGGACTTTTGGATGAGTATGAACACCTTGGAAGACTGATTTTGAACCCTTGGATCATTCCTAGGAGATTTAAACTCAGTCAATGATCAAACTCAGGCCTCCTTATAAATAGAGGGCCCTGAAATCAGTTTCAAAACACAGAATGAGCTTTAGAGAGCTAGCTTGGAGAGTAGAGGCTTAAGCAATTGCACAAGTTTCCCCCATAGCACTCTAGCTTAAGTTTTAAAGTTTTTGAGGTCCTTATAATCCTTGGAGAGAAGGCTTGGAGCTTGAAGAAAAGGCTTGAAGGCTTGAAGGCAGAGGTTAGTAGTTTTCTTTTCTGTTCTTGTTCTTTTTCTTTTTGTAATCATGTTAGGTTAGGTTTTTATTTTCTTAGTATGCATAGGATTTAGTTTATTGATAGTATGCATAGGATATAGTTTATCATTAGCATGCATAGTATAAGTTCCATATTTCTTTAGTATGCATAATAGACTAGCCTATTTTTATATGCATATTTCTCTTCTTCCATTCTTATACTATCATATCATATTAGTATTAGGATTTATTTTATATCTAGAATATATCTTAGTTTCAAAGCATATTATTTTCTTAATGTTAGGAAAGTATATTAATCCTTTTTTTTTTTTTTAAGTTTTATATTGTTACCATGTTAGAGATGCATATTAATAGTTTAGGTTTATGTCATTATTTTAATCATGTCTTGTTTGGAATAATATGACTTGTGTTCGAGGGAGCATGCAAAGGTAAGATTCTTCCCTTGTGTTAGGTTAAGTAGTTTAAGCATGAGATTTGGTTATTTTGGTGTAGTTTTACATATGGTAGCGTTAGTATATCATATTAGGTTGCATGCTAGATCATTTACACCTTTTCTATTTATTGTTTTTATGGGTTTTAAATTACTTTTAAAGCTATATTCAAATCTGTCCATGGATTGAAAGTAACTTTAAAGTAAGTTAAAAACCATTTTTAGGGCCAAATCCAACTTAAAAATATGCCTAGGTTCACATAGTTTGATTAGATTGCATTTATGGTCATTTTTCATGCATTATTAGCATTGTTTATCGCATTTTCTATTTATTCTATTTAAATTCCAGCAAGCATGCATTTAGTATTTTAGGTATCTAGACTAACCTAGGATTAGTTAGAAACCCTAGGATTAGGGGGGTCACTTGACCCCACTTAGGACTCTTCTTTGTTGTAAGAATTACAATAAGAATAGAGTTCTATTTTACCTAGGATTCTATTTCTAGAACAATTCTAAAAGTGATTTTGAAAGAATTCAAAATGGAATGAAATTCCATCTCTCATGAACAAGTGTTTTGATCAAACTCAAACTCTCGAAGCTAAAGTCCAAGATAAGATAGAATATCCACGATTATGTGGTTTGTTACAATAGGAAAGTCCTATGTAATCGAACTACGTGGACTTTGATCTTTATCAAGAAATTGGTAAGGTATGTAGGCAGTCAATAGGGCGCAAGTCCAATCTTAGGTTGACTTCTAGTCTCCTAAGACCTTTAGGATTGTGTATACTTTTGTACTATATATTATTATTAGTATATATTATTATTCATATTTTGTGATTGATTATATATGCTATGATTGTTTTGAAAAGATTTTGATAAAGCCAAAATCTAATTAGGAGACCTTTAATTAGGGCGAGGTGGGTGCCTACAAGGAGTTCTTTGGAACCTTCCCACTTCGTAACCTAGCCCCTGAATCCAACTTTGATTCAAAAGACCATGCTTTTCTAAAATATGGGGTCAATGTTTTATTGAAAATAAAACTTTTTTTGTGGTTTCCTTGTTCCCTAAAAATAAGGTGGCGACTCCTAGTTTTTTACAAACTCTCATCCCTCTTTCAAAAACCCTATCTTGAGTGGATAATAGAGAAGGATAAAAGTGGATAATATAGAAGGATAATAGAGAAGGATAAATCGAGACGGATAAACATCATCCACAATCCACTCAAGATAACACCCCCAAAAGTGAACGAGAGAGGCCTCCCGATCCAGGTTGGCTGGTTCACAGACTGGCGACTCCACTGGGGATGTCGAGGGCTAAACTCCAATTAATTATTTTTGGGCTTTTCAATTTCTTAATTAATAAAATCAATCACTTGCATTTGTATGACTGTGTGACTTTAATTCTTGCATTGTGTGCGCATTGACTCTGCATGTTTAGGACGTTGTATGCTATAGCCAACGATGAGCCTAGCCCTGGGCCCGGTTTCTTTGACTCTCGGGTTCCATGTATGCGAAAGCCATCACCCTTCTTGCCAAGTACCCTCGGGTATATCAAACGGACCAATCACGTACTGTTGGACCCACGCGGCATTCCTGATGTCACATGTGGTTAGGTATATCGATTGGACCGAGCAAGTAAGGGACACTCAGCCTACCCTTTGCATTAGTCCATATGGACTGTCTCTGTAGGACACATACCCTACGTCACTTTTTGGCACATTATTGTAATGATATGCTGCGGGAATTTACCCCCGGTTTTGTATGAGCCATGATTGTGAAATGTGTAGAACCACTAGGACCTGGATATGTATGACTAAACCATTATGAAATGCCCTAAACTCTTAAGGGATGTATTCTCAAAGAGTCAAGGTACCTAATGAAGGCTAGTACCCTATAGGTTCATGAACTTAGGCCTGTTATAGTGTTATGCTGTCCGAATAGTGATATCCGTTTATAGGCCTTAAATGAGTTTGAAGTGTGGACTTTAAGCCCATACTCTTTGGATGAAAGGTACAGGCCTGCAGCAATAAGATTGAGATGTGAGTTTAGGAGTTTCTGATAAGATTCTTGCCGGGGCTTTAGGCCCACGTTCATAAGATAGAATGTGAAAGAGTGAGATTGATGTGTGGGCCTTAGACCCGTACTCTTGTGACCATGTGAGATTGTCCTTATTCATCCATTTTCACACTGGAAGCTCTTAGTTGATTCAAATCTTTTCCCTTTCCCAGCATTTTGGCTTGGCGTCGAGATTCTAGCGGTTGGTTGTTTAAGGGTCTACTTGTCGATTCAAATATGTCTAGCAACGAGGATCATACCCCTATTGCCATTGGAACTAGTGGAAAGACGACTGATGAGAAGATCGAGGCACTCTTAAAAGTGGTTCAAGAGTTAGTTCACCAGAAAGAAGAAGAGGATAAGGTGCGAGCCCGTACTAATCCCTTATTTGAAAACGTTGATGAAGAGGAATGCTTTCTTAGACCGAAGATAGTTGTTGAGCCCACTAGGCCTAGTGCAGAATTTGTTCAGCCTGTTGATCTGGAAAAAGAGTCCAAGCCCAAGACCCCTGCTTTCTTTTCCACTGAACCTATTAGGGGTGTGCGCGGGTCGGTTGAGGGCGGGTGAAGGGTAAAACCGCCAACCTACCCGCCCTTGGCGGGTGGCTAATCCTTCCACCCGCCAACCAACCCGCCTACCTCAATAACCAACGGGTTGGTTGAATATTTGGCGGGTTCCAACCGGCGGGTTGGGCGGTTGAACCGTTGAAGCATTACTAATTTTTTAAATAAATACCTAAAGTCCCTAAAACCATTTTAAGAAACAAAGACACTTCAAATTCATATCTAACAATGCAATATTGTGTTCTTTAAAAATTAAACGATAATCCAAGCAATTCTTTCAATAGTTATCATAATTGATCCGTCATTTAGCATAAAGAATAGGCATAAAGAATTCAAGACTTGATTAACAAACCAAGCCCCCAATTATAACCAAAAGAGAAAAAAGAAAAATTAAAATATGGAAATTAAAGGTTCAGAGTTTCTCTTACAAGGACATTGTGCTCCTTCACGGCTGAAGGACTGATTTCGGACCCAAAGTCATTGCATGTAGGATACCTCCACCTCAGAAGCTTTAGTAAAATATCTGTCTTAAATATGTAGACTCCCATCGATGCAATATATGGGGATTTCAAGGCATCTAGCGAAGACAATCCTAAGAGAGTCATATATCTACTTGCTGCAGGGAACCAACCAAGAACCATTATTAAATAGAAATTATTTAACATATGAGATCATGACAGTCTACATACATAAATGGAAAGGAAGTATTGAGGCAAAAACATATAATAGAAATTTTGGGGTCTAATGATAGTAGCTTGTTTAAATTAATTTAGAAGGTAGCTATCTTAAATCTAGGCTTTTCTGATATCAATCTGCAGTTAGTTTCTAGTTAAGTGGGTGAAAAATGGATTAAATTGGTAATTTTTTAGCAGGGAAAAAACTTAGATCATCATCATTGACTAAATGTTCTCTAAAAGATACTTGCAAGCTCTTCAATAATGGAGGGTATCTTACCATTGCTTTCAAATCAGCACCCTTTGGTTTTTCAGCAAAGTGAATGATTTGGCCTCTGCTGTCTATCTTCATCAATCCATAATCTGATGCATGGCTGGAAAATAACCACTCAACTTGAGATGAAATCCAAGAAGGCAAGAAGCATAAGATAAAAGGAAAAAAAAAAGATTTTGAAGTGTCTTTGTTTTCAACTTGAGATGAAATCCAACAGACCTTCACATTATCAATTTTCCGGAAGTGAGGTTCAGATGGCTTGGGTGCATCACAATTGCCTCCTCCACTAGAAAAACACTGTTCAGTTTCCGTAGGGTGAATGAGATTTAAAACCCCAATTTCACCTTTATGTTACCTCTTCTCAAGTAGGAGTAATACAATGTTTAGTTTCAATGGCATGTATAAGCTTTGAAACATTAATTTCACATATATGCTATCTCTTCTTAGTTAAAAATAAATATATCATCAGTTCTTATTTTCAAGCCACTAACATAACATCAAAACCTTTCAAAGAAAAGAATCACAGAAGTTCAACTTCTCAGTATTAGTGGAAAGAGAAGTACTATGAAAATGTGTGTTTAAAGGCAAATGCCAACCAATTGTTATGCCTTGAGAAGCAACCATTGGGATGTGAGAAAAAGGCTTGTTGAGCGCTGATACATAGTGGATACCACCTAATGCGGACACAGGATAAACCTATTGCAATTTGCAACCAGAAAAAAAAAGAATGAAAATAAAATTTATAAGAGGTGTGAACTTGACCATTTTCCTACATCCGCACCATATCCAACTAAATTTTACAATACTTCTGAAACATTAGAGGATAAACAATGAATAGAAATAATTATATATTGGGTGATACTTTTCTTTACTAATTGCAATACTTATATCTGAGCATCCGAAAAAATTAACAGACTCACCTTGACAGTTTTGGCACCAGCATTATGTGCAGACAATATCTGTAAAATCACAAAATAATGTATGGGTCATCCTTGAGGGAAGAAAGGCTCAAATGCTCAGAAACTTAAACAGACTGCCAGAAAACATGAAATACCAAAAAAGTGATTTCCAGATTTAGCATTATAAAGATAGAGCAAAGGCCAAGCAAATTAAACATGATATAAGTCAAATAGATAAAATAAAATACTTCAGAAGCTTTAAAAATAGAAGAGATTTAAGTTATATAAATACTCTTACTTCCGTTGGAGTCATTACACCAGGTATGTATAGAACCTCAGAACCTTGAACATCATCCAGAATGTCCTGATGACAATTAGTCATATTTAGAGAAAACAAAAATGTGCATTCTACAGCATATCCAAATCAATTTATTTAGGCTAGGGATTTATTTTGGAGAGTTGCTATCATGGATAAAAGAATCTACGAAATTTATAAAAAATAAGAATAAAAAAGAGTAAGCGGTAAGCTGTAAGCCCTTGACTGTGAGTGACTGAGTGAGAGAAAGAGAGTGTGACAGTGTGTGAGGGAGAGAGAGAAATGGCAAACCTGAGGCCTGAGGGAGATCGGGGTCGCTGACTCGCTAGGAAGATGAATGATCGGCGGGGTGAGCTATGGGATGGCCTCCTTCGAGCAGCCGGCGGGGATGATCGGAGCCTCGAAGAGGATGATCGGAGCCTCGGAGGTATCTTGGTACTGCCGATGGTTAGAGGGATCGGCGGCGGCACAGTCGCGGTGAGCCGGTGATGATCAAGTTTGAAGCTTCGAGCTCCGTAACGGCGTAACTGCGTATGGTGCGACTGAACTTTACAGTTTACACTGTAAAGTGTAAATCGACAAATCGTAGAAGACAAGCTCACGCCTCACAAGCTACTTTACTTTTGTACTTTACTCTGTAAAAGACTAAAAGTGTAAGTAATATATGTAATATATTATTATATTACTTGCTGCTTTACTTTTCTCCCGCCAATACAAAGGATTTTTATATATGTAATATACCATAATAAAAATATAAAAATGATACATTTAAGTAATGGCGGGCGGGTCGGGTCTATATGAAATTTTGAAGTCTTCACCCGCCACCCGACCCCACCCGCAAAATATGAATTTTCTCCACCCGACCCCACCCGCCAGAAAGCTTATATTCGCGGGTGGCGGGTCGGAGCGGGTCGGAGCGGGCGGGTTTCGCGGGTTGGGCGGTTTTTTGCACACCCCTAGAACCTATAATGTTGAGTAGCAAGGTCGAAGCCCTGAAAAAAGCCTTGAAAGGTATTAGGAAGTCGGATGATCCAGTGGACATGTCGTCGTTATCTTTGTTCTCTAAGGCCCGAATGCCCACTCATTTCAGAATACCCGAGTTGGAGAAGTTTGATGGAATGGGTTGTCCTAAGACCCATCTGAAAATGTACGTAAGAGCCATGCACCCACGAGGGGCTGATGATGACTTGTTAGCCCAAATGTTTCATGACACATTAGCTGGATCTGCTTTGAAATGATTTTTGACATTAGATGAGTCTAGAATGAAGACATGAGAGGATGTATGCACTGAGTTCAGCAACCATTACCGGTATAACACAGAAGTTAATATCACTAGGAGGGACTTGGAGACTAAGCAAGAATTAAGAGAAACTTTCTCTGCTTTCCTCACCTGCTGGAGAGCCAAGGCTTCTAAAATGGCTAACCGCCCTGAAGAAGAAGAACAAATCCGCATGATAGTGAAGAACTTGCTCCCAGTGTATCACAAGCACATGTTTTTCCAATATCTCCCAAATTTCCGAGCTCTAGTCGCTGTTGGTACCTAAGTGGAGGACGCTCTAGCTGATGGAGCTCTTAGAACTGATGAACCCTACAAGAACCGCCGACCTGTCATCAATGTGAAGGCTATTGAAGTCAATGCCATATCTCAACCTACTCCATTTACCCAACCCTTTTCCTTAGGAAATAAACCATCCAGAAAATTCACTGAGCTCTATATGCCATTAGAAAAAGCCTTTGAGAAGTTAAAAGCTCGAGGTTTGCTCCAACCTCTGGAACCCAGACCTACACCCAATCCATTACCCAAGAACTTCAATGAAAATGAATACTGCCATTTCCATCAATCCAAAGGCCATGTTACCAACCGTTGCTTCCGTTTCCTCCATGAAGTCAAAGACCTCATAGACAATAAAACCATTTCCCCACCTTCTCAACCCAATGTCACCCAAAATCCACTTCCTACCCATGCAGTCCCACCACCAGCAAATATCAATGTTATCCATGCCGACCCTTATGTCTACTGTGAACCCATCCGCCCTTACCCTTCATTCCCTACTTCCATAACTGAAATGTTTCATCACTGTCAAGCCCGTGGGCTCATCACCCCTTACAAGCCAAGACCCAAAAAGCTTTACTGCCTATACCATGCCACTTCTAGCCACGACACGGAATCTTGTGATACATTGCGGAATATAGTACAAGGGTTTATTGATCAAGGTCTGATTGAAATCCCTCAACCATTCACCAGCCCAATGGGGCTTTATCGTTCATGGAGACAGTTTGAAAAAGATACATTCCCGGGTTTTAGTTCGAATGGGCTTCCCGAGCCTCACAAAGTGGATCAGTCGTCAAAGAATGGTACTAGTTAGTGGGCTCTCAAAGAAAGGTTTGAAGCTAGAGATCCTTGTGTGGATTTGTTGACAGAAAGAAATGAGAGGTTTTGTTTCTATATTCTCTGCCCTGAAAAATCTTGTGAAGCTGAGATGACAAAGATTGAACCCATTAGATCTAATGCTAGAACCAAGAAAGCCTTTTCCAAGACTGAAACTAGCTAGTGGGAATTGCGAAAGAGATATGAAGCCGGAGATCCCGAAGTAGGCTTGTTAGGGGAACCTAGTGGGAAATTCGACTTCTATGTCCTTTACCCCAAAATGAAGAAACCCACATTTGAAGAACCCATTGCTCCTTCTGGTTGGGGTGATGAACCTGACTCACCAAAGAAGACGTACCTGTGGCTCAAGTTGAACCCAAAGATCCAAACCTCATCTGTTTTGAGAAAGCTAGCCAGAGTATCCTCAAGAAGTATTTCACAACCAAGGTCATCCATATGAATGGGAACACCCATCACCGAACCGTCTATCCAAGGCAACCATGGGTCACCCAGTATTTCAGATCAAGTTCGACTTCTGCCGAGTCTACCATAGATGATGGGTCAGAGAATGAGATTGATATCATAGAGTGGGAAGATTTGATGAAAACACCCGAGGAGATAGCAGATATTTGGGCCAGTGATAAGGAAGATGTTAACCATATCACTAGAGGAGGTCGTCATTTCAAGCCTGCCAACTTGGAATCCGATAATCCTTTGGGAGAGTTAGAAAGATCTCAACGCACTGAAGTTCAAGAGGAAGAGTAAGAGATACTGAAACAGCTCAAGCGTACTCAGGCCAACATCATCATCTGGGGACTGTTAATGGCTTCTCAAAAGCACAGGCAGACAGTACTCAGGCTACTCAACCAGGTTCAAATCCCCATCGATACTTCACTTGAGGGTTTAGTTAGTCTGATTAGTCCAGTTCAGCATGGGCAGTCAATATCCTTCACAGAGTCAGACCTTCCAAAAAAAAGGACCTCATCATTTGCAAGCTTTGTATGTCACAGTGGATACTATGGGTAAGAGAATTCCTACAGTGTTGATAGATAATGGGTGAGCCTTAAACGTATGTCCTCTCAGCACCGCCACTTCCTTGGGCATCAAACCATCATAATTCAAACCGTCAGGGCAAACTGTGAGAGCATACGACAACACTCGAAGAGAAGTAGTTGGGATAGTCACTTTATCTCTAGCTATTGGGCCTGTAGAATTCCAAGTCAATTTCCAAGTACTAGATGTGCATGCCTGTTTCAATCTTCTACTTGGTAGGCCTTGGATTCATCCAATAGGGGCTGTGCCTTCTTCCCTCCATCAAAAGGTTAAGTTCCCCTACAAAGGCTCGGTGGTGACATTGAAGGGAGATTCTGAGATCACTCCTACCCGTGTACCTATCTGTGAGATCAAGCCAGAGATCGAAGAAGTGCCATTGACAGGCTTTGAATACATACAATGTGTAGAGGTTGAGATAGGATGTAAAGAGAAAATGGTGCTAGACGTAACACCCCAACCTAACATCCATACCGACCCTTCCGGATAGGTCGACACATGTCAAGATAGAGGTACAACCTGTCCTGCTCACTCGTATTTCCGCATGAGATATAAGAAATGAATATATATATATATATATATATATATATATATATATATATATATAACAAAATGAAATGTCATGTTCATACATTATGACCCATTCGTCAAATATAATACATTTAGGAAATCAAATATGTTGCCAACATCCCTGACAACTAGGCTGTATCATAGATCAAAAGTATTCTAAATAACTGAATATAACTTAATAGATTTCTCATGAAATATGTATGACCAAAGCAGGTAATAACTATGCAGCTATCCACCATTTCCAAAGCAGCCAATTACTGAATTATGCAAACCAAACATGTGCCCCGAGTTAACCTGAAATATACTGCAATAAAGCAGGGGTGAGCGTCAACGTGCTCAGTAGGGATAATATGACCTCTACGCATTAATAACAACATAGTGATACATGGAATATTCATATAAAGTTCACATTTCAAGAATATTAAAGTTTTATAAACAAATTTGGTAAACAGAAATTTTAGAACAGCGTGGACTTTCAGTGAAAAACCATAGTCTCCATAGTCAGTAACAATATCAGTAGCCAGTAACCAGGCGTATGCCTCGCATGCGGAATCTCCCATCGCATGTGGACAATAGCCAAAAAAAGCGTCCTAGTCCATAGCATGGCACTATACGTCACCTCGCGGGGCCCAAAATATATATATATAGAATGCTCAATTCACGCGCAGGTCCATAGTATACCCATCGGTATGGAGTTCGGCCCGATTGGCATATGCGTCACTTCGTTAGGTCCTTAGCATATCCAATCTTGGACTGAATTATATTATAGGGCTGTTGATTCTAGGCTAACAAACTTGTAGCTCAACCGGACTACTATTAAACCAGGCCGGGGACCGTAGTCACTGCCACACCCAAAATATAACCGAAAGGGGCCATGGGCCCCAGGCCCCCAATGATACAATTCAGTCCACAATCATGTATATATAATAATGCATGTCCTGAAAGATATAACTAATCATCTTGCCATGTCCACCGAGATGAGGCCGGGACCGTAGTCGCACTGCCGCCAACATCCTCGCGTGGTAGTATCTCATCTCAAGAACCAGGATCCATCGTAATGAGATTAGGGGAGCAAGCTCAAGCCTAAACCTCTGGCACGCATGATATATATAGTGACCCAGAACCCATAAGCAGGCGTTCCCTTTTATATACAAAAATTTCCAGAGCCTCAGCTCAAATCAGATATAAAACCAGTTTTCCAAATCATAGTCTTTCCAAAATGATGGGAATGACTCAAGTTTAAACAAATCCACTTTCTCTGTACATGAACCTTTTTTATAAGATAGGGCATTTTTGAATATCAATATCATGTATCACGAATCAAAGTAGTTTAGTTTAAAACCCTATCAGCTTTGTTCAGTAAAACAGTTAATAGGAAAGGCCCATTCCCATATGTATAAACAATTCACCGATTGTAAACATTTCTACGTAAAACCTTTCTTATAGTTCATAAAATTTGCCACACAAGTTTTACAGTTCCTAAACAAGTGTATTCCATGTATCTAGTTGACAGTTCAGATATAAAAACAGGGTTCATGATTCATATCACTCTCATAACAGAATAAAATAAGGAGTAAGGTTCGCAACCGTTATTAAATCATAAAGTTCAGTATGTGTTTGGAAATATACAGCGTTCTCACAACAGTTGTAAATTTGATATATCATTACCAACGGTAAAAGGTTACTTATCCCTACCTCAATAGAGCTGTGTTTTCCAACCCTTGTGGCTCCACGAGCCTCCCAATGCAATGCTTGGTGCACCCAATGCAAGTGATCCTCCAAAGGACCCAACCAACACTGATAAACAATCAACAATGCATGCAAGAAGGATCAAAAGAAAGTATAAGCATTCACAGTTCAAAAGCAAAGCAAAATGATTCTCAGAACTGCTCACTCGCGACCCTAAGGATTTAAAACCCCAAAATGTCAAACCCAAGACTCTAAAACTTCTGAAATATATCCTCAGCTGTGCCAACCTGCCACATGTTGAATTTCATGGCCAAACGCAAAGCGGATTTGAGGATATAGGCCAAAGAAGACAAAGTGCACACACGAGGGGCAATTTTGGTATTATCAAAATAACTCTCTCTCCAAAAGAAATTTGACCTCAAAACTTTAAAATTTAGAAACTAGACTGTATTAGCTTTTCGTACATATAAAGTACGCGAAAATCAGAGTTCATATGCAAAAGTTATGAAGGTTTGAAGTTCAACATAAAAAATTGTAAAAACAACCATTATTTATAATGATAGGGGCAAAATCGGAATCTTGCCCATGATGGTCATCTTCTACATAGCCTAACCACCTGCAACCGGATTCAAACCTCTTCCAAAATATTGAATATGCAAAACAACATTAAATCGTTATTTTAGAACCATAAATCAATTATTTTAAACCTTGGTTTGCTTACAAATAAAATGGATTAACTAGATTTTAATTTTTAAAACCCCAAAACAAAGGTGCCACAAAAACTCCATGGCCAGAACTGCCATGGCCGAAACTGCCATGGCCGAAACTTTATATGATCTTCAACCCAGCCCCTTTAAAGCACCAAAAAAAATAATAGTAGTTCAAAACTCAAATGAAACCCACATGCAATAAAACTTACACTGATTTGACAAACAAAATTTAAAATCAAAGCTTGAACTTAAGCTTCTATGGCAGCCGTGGGTATCACTTTCATCACTGCCATTGGAACTCAAAAATAAAATCATCCTAGTAGCTCATAAATTACATGGAAATCTCTTTATCTTATTAGCTGCTAGAAATATAAATTTTTGGATTTGAAATAACCACATGCAAAGAAGATTAACTTGGATTAAGAGCCCGGGTAGGCAGCCATGGCTGCTGCTCACGGCTCTCCCACCACAGTCACTTGAATAGTTTCAAATAAAACTATTCTAGCAGCCGATTCATCACATGCAAGTATAAAATAGCTTGATTTAATCTTCCAGACTTGAATTGAAGACACAAATATGTAGGGATTTCTAATATACACAGTACTGAAACATAAACTCAAAACAGAGGCTTCAAAAGATACCATTTAGCAGCAAAATAGAAGAAATTTTTTTTTTTTTGAAGTATAAAACAAGATTTAAGTGTGAACCCGTGAAGGCATCAAACCATTTCTTGTATACAAGTTTAAAAATCAAGAATCAAAATCTTGAAACTTCTTTAAATTGTGAAAAGAAAGAGAAGGAAGGAAAAACAGAGACATGCATGCATATTTTGAAACCCAGGATTTAAAAAAAACTCCCAAATCTGGAAAATGCAGAGAAGAAAATGAAGAAA